>APFE031165718.1:17493-124644 GCA_000404065.3 Pinus taeda | reverse complement strand
ATAAAATTACATATGTTATATTTCCAAAAATTAAAAATATACATATATATTTTACTAAACAAAATAATAAAATTTATTATATTTTTCTTTAAATTGTTTTGTTAATAAAACTATATGTTATACTTTCAGAAATTAAAAATATGCATATATATTTCATTAAACAAAACAATGATATTTTTTTAATGTTTTTACAGGTTTGTTTTAAGGTCAAAACTTGAACAGGGATGCAGATTTCTTATTGAGGCCACAATGAAAGCTAGGATTCAAGATAGCTATAAGTTGTTTTCACTTCTTCTTTTTTTCTTTTTTTCTTTTTTTTCTCTGAAATTGTAAATTTTTATAAGAAGGATTAATGATTTTCAATTTCAGGCAACAAAGTCTTCAAAGAAAACATGCTAAAAACAGGACTTTGACTGAGGTCTTAGGCTGGTTTTTTATCAATTTGAGCTGGGTGACTAGGATAAGATCCATGTCAGGACAATTCTGGAGATGCCCATGTGGTCGGTTTCTTCATTGGACGCCTGTAACCTGCTAAACCTTGAAATCAGCTGCGAAATTCTCAACTAGCTGCGGAATCAGGCTACATTCCGCAGCTAAGTTGCAAAACCTTATTAAAACATAATACAATGTTTTGAGGACCACTACAAACCATAACCAGTCAATCTTGGACAGTTTGAACCTATCAAAGCAGTTGGGTTTCATTTATTTTTTATTTTTTTTTTATTTTTTGAATCAATTGAAATAATGAAGTTTATTTTGTCTCATTTTTTTTTCTTTTCTTTTTTAACATAACAATTATTTTTCTGATCCTCCAGATCACACAAGGTGTAAGAGGAGAGCATACTCAAGGATTATTAATTTTTTTTTTTTACATAACAATCATTTTTCTGATCCTCCAGATTACACAAAGTGTAGGAGGAGAGCATACTCAAGAATTATTAATTTTTTTTTAGATGTAAGAAATAAGGTCTCCTAATTACACTTCCCCAGCAACGGCGCCAAAAATATCTAGTCAATTTAACGTCTTAAATTGCTCTACATAAATTACCAATCCGGGTATTGTAAATTGATGAAGTGTGGTGCACCATATGTGCTTAGTTAACCTTTTTCTTACTTCGTTGTTTTATAGATTTTATTTTGTTTTGGGGTTTTGTTTTTCTTGATCTCCTAAAGTGTCTAATGCAAATGGAAATCATATTATAAGGTCTTAAGAATACTTTTAAAGGTCAAGTATGGATGTAGATTTCAAGACAAGGTTTATGTCTCTAATGGTAACTTCCAAAACTTAGCACTTCAAAAGATCTTAAAAACATGTTATTGATGGAATTAGTACTTAAACAAAAGTGTAAGTATGCAGCTACTTCAATCAAACAAAATATGAAATACTGATCATGAAATCACTGTCTCTGCTGCTTGTCTAAATACGGAAATAAAAGTTAAGCTATTGCACTCAAACAAATAAAAAATTGCAAGGAAAGTAAAACTAAAATAAAATTACACATTCATAATTCGATCCCTCGCCAGTAGTCCCGCTATGGCTTTCGGAGGTAACCGTCAATGATATGAGCAATTTAATATCTAATTGCAGAAAAGTAAAACTAAAATCAAATCAAACATTCATAATTCGATCCCTCGCCAGTAGTCCTGCTATGGCTTTCGGAGGTAACCGTCAATGATATGAGCAATTTAATATCTAATTGCAGAAAAGTAAAAATAAAATAAAATCACACATTCATAATTCGATCCCTCGCCAATAGTCCCAATATGGCTTTTGGAGGTAACCGTCAATGAAATGAGCAACCCAATATCTAATTACAAAAACTAAACTAAAATCAAATCACACATTCATAATTTGATCCCTTGCTAGTAGCCCCACTATGGCTTTCGGAGGTAACTGTCAATGATATGAGCAAGTTGATTTCTAAACTAACTAACAAAGCAAGAAAAGAACATTGAAATCAAAACAGAACTGGAATTAAAAAAAAAACTAAGAAAATCAAAGTCAGCAGAGAGGTTAATCTCATGTCACTAGTTGATGCAAAAACATATAAAGAAAAACTAATCTACAATCAACCGGTTGAACACACTTACATGAATTAAAATTGCATGAATGGAAAATCTAATCTATCAAACTTGAAAGCAATCAAATGACATAATGAAATCAAATCAAAATTACAAAATGAAATATACTCTACCTTACATTCTAATGTGCTCCATGACATCTACTTCACATCTCCTTCCATGTTGAGAACATCAAAGTTTTATTAAAATTCTTCAAAATTACAAAGTACAACAAAGCTCTCCAAAGCTTTCAAAAGCCATCAAGGAAGAACAACAAACTCCAAGCTAAAGAACTAAAAGCCAAGCCAAGCTAACAAATGAAGGAAAGAGATCTTCTGTTTATACAAAAAGATGAGAAGCCATCTCATTAATGAGAGTCCATGAATCTCTCCCTCTACCTCTAGAGTCCTAATCAAAATAGGAACGGATAAGACACATGTCTTCTTAGAGTTAGAATACAATTAGGAGATGTGACACATATTCTCATGATCCCATGATTCTTTCCACTCAAATTCGAATTTGGCCTTAGAGTGCCACATAAGGGTCTTCTACAAACCTCCTTTCAACCTACACATGTCAACAATCTCAACCCACTTGTTAGGTATAAGCATATGCACATTATTTTCTAATTTATAACCACAAATTCACTTAAAAGGCTTACAATTAATAAAGATTGGAAAAACATAAATGTGGCCCAATGATAATGAAAATGGGATGAATGTGGTGACATAGTAGTGAAATGGAGGTGATATAATGGACATAATAGTGAAAGTGTAGTGGAAATGAATGACATTTTCAAGACTCAACATACCCCCCAACTGAAGCCATTGCATGTCCTCATGCAATATATATTACATTAACTCTTTTGATCCTTGAGTTTTGGCTTAACTTTGCATGATATCATTTGATAGCTTCATATTTCTGCAAAGTGTTTTACTTGAATTGCAACATGGTTGCTTCTTGTGTTACAACCATTTCTTTTTTTGTTATTGCCTTTTGATCTTTGAACTTTGCATAATGATATTTTGATTATTGTTGTAAAGTATATCTTTATTGGATTGCATGATGGTTGGTTCTTGTGTGACAACCATAATTTTGTTTGTATCCAATTTATCCTTTAAGCACTTTTTTTGAAAAGCCATTGTATGCTCAAAATAACAATGTAATAGTTAATATATGTTGGAAGTATGTGGGCTACTGAGTATGGTATGTGGGCTACCGAGTATGGTATGGACATGATAAGATATGAATATGAATGTATTCCCCCTCCCCCCTCCCAACTGATGGTATTGGCAATTTTAAGAAATGAGGAAGATAAATGTTTTTCCAACAATTATCATTCTAGGTTTTTATGGAATTCTATGGTCAAAAGTTAGAAAATGACGTACCTTAACTTACCCTTTGGAATGGATGAGTTGTATGTGTGGTGGCTGAAAAATTTCTGATCATATTCTTCTTCAAGTGGCTGAGCAAGAGGAGTCATGGATAGAGAGATAAGATGACTTTTTATTGCTTCTACTAAAACTTGTTGAATCTGCTCCAAAATGCTGAAAATAATAGTCTTCATGTCTTCAAAACTCCTTGGCACAATTCCTACTATGTGAAAAGATGTTCTGATGTCAAACATAGTAGGAAATTGTTGGCTTAGTGGCCATTAATGGATGCCACTAGTCAACACGAGAACTCTCACCATTGATTACAATGAGAGTCAAGATGCCCAAACACATCTTGCTAGGTACGAATGAATTTGTTGATGTTGAGTCACCTAGAAGATCTGATGAACAAGGGACATTAATGTATTCCCATTTTTTTTCAGCATGGGGACTTGCCATTAAGGCATGCAAGTTCAAAGTGTTTTTACAAAGAACTTAGACTCAAAGGACTATTGACTCAATAATTTTCATTGAAGTAGGGCTTATTTGCGAAATGAAAATGACAGGAAATGAAAGATGAAAATGGAAGATGGCAATGGAGAGTAGACATGGCAATGAGCAATAAGCATGTGAATGAGCCTCTTGCTT
The DNA here is from genome assembly GCA_000404065.3 of Pinus taeda. Lineage (NCBI taxonomy): Eukaryota > Viridiplantae > Streptophyta > Pinopsida > Pinales > Pinaceae > Pinus > Pinus taeda. The sequence goes on along the minus strand of APFE031165718.1, from coordinate 120,562 downwards.
TTATTTGTGGGTTATGAATGGACAAAAAGAGATGGAAAGTGTATGTGAATGTAAATGGAAAATATGGAGTGAAATGAGGTGAATGGTTTATTATGAAGTATGGATGTGCTGCAGACAATAGTATCTGAAAGTTTTTCAAGTGTTTGGATCTGATTTTGCATTAGCATATTTACTCTTTGTTGCTGATCATCCTCTTATGCAACAAATTGGTCTCTTAGAGAGACACCATTCTCTTGTAGTCATTTGTCCTTCCTCCTGGAACCTACAAAAAACTAATACTTCTTCTGCAATGGAATGTAAGATTATAAAAGGAGAGAGGTGATCAATCCCTCTAGTTATGATATTTACACACAAAACTAAGAATTTGTATTAATGAAACAAGTTCTCAAAGGAAAAATCAAAAGAATTTATACCTACTTTGGAATTGGACTTTAGCTGCAGAATGTTGATGGTTTCTGTAGCTAAAAATCTTGAATACAAAGTTAGACATTCATCTTTCATCATCAGTCCAAAATTAATCAATACCTTCAGAAAGGTGAGCAAATAACTTATTCATTTCATTGATTCAATTTTTTTTTTACATGCAGCGACTTAGTGTGGTGACTTAGTGATAACACATAATTTGACTTCCCTTTGACTGGGGTCTTTCTCATCGAATTGGATCAAATGAATAGGACACCATCCATGTACTGACATTCTCCCAGCTACCCATGTGGCTTGTTTTGCTTGATGACACCTACAACCTAGAGTTTAATAAAAACAGTTGCGGAAAGTTGAACCAGCTGCGAAAAGTTGAATCAGCTGCCGAAAGTGGCTGAAACAGTCAACCATCAGTTTTACACATATTTTAGATACTTGTGTCGTGCATAGATTTTTATTTCTTTCACACTTTCTTGTGGAGTTTCTGCAACCTTAAAAGTGAGTGATTCATCTTTAAAAATAGAGGTTTTCAGTTGAAACAAAACCAAAATAATATTGATCCTTTATCTAACTAAAAATGTCAATGTTACTACACAATAAGTCCTCGGGCTTTCCATACAAACAACAGATAAAGTTCGATAAATAATCAAGGATACTAAGGTCATGCTTGATAATAACATTTCACCTTCTCCTTATAAATGCTAGATTTGATATTAATGGCAACAGGGTGCATATTATTTGCTGGAACTGCATTGACAACAACCTCGACTGTAGTGAAATCTCCTTGACCTTCGTTCTTAGATACTGTGATCACACAAGGATTGCTAGAGTTCGCAAGAATCCCCTTTAGTTCTTGAGATGAACTGATCTTCAATTCTGTGTAATTCCTTGCCCAATTACTGCTACATCCCACATGGCGTTCAGATATGGTGCTGATACAGTGGGTAGGTTCAATAAAAAAAACACTTGCAGTGCTGCAAGACATAATGTGATAACGAGTAATCCTTTGCAGCTTGCCATGGATACGTTCGTAAGCAAAAGGGACATTCAGGAATGAAGGGATTCTTAGAACTTTGGCAACACGGAGACCCTAGCAAGCACGATACTCCTCTCTGGTAGTTTTAGGCAACCAATGCAATTAGTGGCAATTTTGGGTTAAACTCACACGAAATATACATGAATAGGATGTGAGCGAGTTTTCAAATGGCCTTTGCATCGAATGCTAAGAGCTCCATACCATGTCAATTTGGTTGGTTGCGTATCCAATTAAGATTATTGTTAACATGTGTTACATTTAACAACGAAGAGCCATATCCAATTAGAACTGCTGTTAACAGGCGTTATGTCCATCAACAAAGAGCCGTATCCAATTAGAACTGTTATTAATCGGGAAGTGGCAGAAAAAGTGTTAGACGGGTGGTAGAAGGTGGAAGACGTGTAGTTAATTATCAGTATGCCATTGATTTCAAATCAGAAGCAGCCGAAAATCAACTGTCAGTTAATTAATTCAAATCCCATTTTTTTCCCTTGCGGCCATCAAAGATGGGCTCCAAATAATCGAGAATTTCTCCCAAACTTCCACGAATATCTTAAAACCGTTTCTGGGTTATCTAATTGACCCGACTAGAGAAAAAACCCATGTTTTAATTTTTTCAAATTCACCTCCGTTTGGCCAAATAATGCTTTCAAAGTTTGAATTTTTTTGCTGTTTACATTTTTCTAAGTTAATGTCTTTTACTGTCTACATTTTATGAATTGCTGTGGCAAATCTGTTTGCAATATCTACAGTAAACTAGTGGTAGCAAGTGAATGTTTTCTACAGTAATTATCCCATGTTTTCATAGAAACAAACTAAGTTGGAGCTATCGGTAGTTTTGTAATTTTTAGTATAGAGAATATCTGTTTTATTGACGACAGAAATAACTACTTTAGCATAAGATGGTTTGGTTTTTGGCTTGACTGGTTTTCCTTCCCTTCCTTTGGTACAACATCACTTCAAACAGAGAGGCACTCTCAAAATAATTTGATCAAGGAATTGTAAATCGATTAAGCTCAAATTCCAAGTCAACGATTACATCACACTCCTCAGAAGTTCTTGGTTGATTAATTTGAGCTTGTCAAAGATATAATTTGTTGATTCGAATGTGCTTTCCCCTTATTTTAAAGCCAAAATGAAGACAATGTCTACAAGTAGGGCAGGAAGAGTTAGAACGAATCCATTTGTCTATGCATTATGTGTGGAAGCCATGGTTGCAATTCAACCACATTGTGGCATACCCTGTCATGAATTCTGGCAAATAGATAATGCATTTTATTCCAAGCTATGGCATAATTATTTGAGTTGATCTTAGTTAACTCCATAGATCTGCAGTTTTTTTTTTTCAATTGGCCTCATTTTAACAATCCATGCAATATGTTGAATTTGCACTTTTTTTTAATTCTTATTTTGTTAATAAAATTAATCTGTTATATTTCCAAAAATTAAAAATACTTACATATATTTTACTAAACAAAATAATAAATTTATTATATATATATATATATATATTATATATATTTTAAATTGTTTTGTTAATAAAACTATATGTTATACTTCAAAAATTAAAAATTATATATATATTTCATACAAAAACGATGATTTTTTTTTTTTAATGTTTTTGCAGGTTTGTTTTAAGATCAAGGCTTCAATAGGAATGCAGATTTTTCTACTGAGGCCACAGCGGAAATCTAGGATTCAAATAAGCCATTGATTGTTTTTTTTTTTTTTTTCTCTGAAATTGTAAATTTTTATAAGAAGGATTAATGATTTTGAATTTCAGGCAGCAAAAGACTTCAAAGAAAACATGTTAAAATCAGGACTTTGACTGAGGTCTTAAGCTGATTTTTTTTATCAATCTAGGATGGGTGACTAGGATAGGATCCATGTTGGGACAATTTCGGAGATGCACATGTGGTCGGTTTCTTCATTGGACGCCTGTAACCTGCTAAACCTTGAAATCGGCTGCGGAATTCTCAACTAGCCGCAGAATTAGGCTACATTCCAAAACCTTATTAAAACATGATACAATGTTTTGAGGACCACTACAAACCATAACCAGTCAATTTTGGACAATTTGAACCTATCAAAGCAGTTAGGTTTCATTTTTTTTTTTTTGAATCAATTGAAATGATGAAGTTTCTTTTGTCTCTCTTTTTTTTAACATAATAATTCTTTTTCTGATCCTCTATATCACACAAAGTGCAGGAGGAGAGCACACTCAAGAATTATTATTATTTTTTTTTACATAACAATCATTTTTTTGATCCTCCAGATCACACAAAGTGCAGGAGGAGAGCATACTCAAGAATTATTATTATTATTTTTAGATGTAAGAAATAAGGTCTCCTAATTACACTTCCCTGGAAACGGCGCCAAAAATGTCTAGTCAATTTAACGTCTTAAGTTGCTCTACATAAGTTATCAATCCGGGTATCGTAAACTGATGAAGTGTGGTGCACCATATGTGCTTAGTTAACCTTTTTCTTACTTCGTTGTTTTATAGATTTTATTTTGTTTTGGGGTTTTTTTCTTGTTGATCTCCTAAAGTTTCCAATGCAGATGGAAATCCTATTCTAAGGTCTTAAAAATACTTTTAAAGGTCAAGTATGGATGTAGATTTTAAGACAAGGTTTATATCCCTAATGGTAACTTCCAAAACTTAGCACTTCAAAAGATCTCAAAACATGTTATTGATGGAATTTGTACTTAAACAAAAGTGTAAGTATGTAGCTACTTCAATCAAACAAAATATGAAATACTGATCATGAAATCATTGTCTCTGCTGCTTGTCTAAATACGGAAATAAACGTTACGCTATTGCACTCAAACAAATCAAAAATTGCAAGGAAAGTAAAACTAAAATCAAATTACACATTCATAATTTGATCCCTTGCCAGTAGTTTCGCTATGGCTTTCAGAGGTAACCGTCAATGATATGAGCAATTTAATATCTAATTGCAGAAAAGTAAAACTAAAATCAAATCACACATTCATAATTCGATCCCTCGCCAGTAGTCCCGCTATGGGTTTTCGGAGGTAAACCATCAATGATATGAGCAATTTAATATCTAATTGCAGAAAAGTAAAACTAAAATCAAATCACACATTCATAATTCGATCCCTCGCCAGTAGTCCCGCTATGGCTTTCAGAGGTAACCGTCAATGAAATGAGCAACCCAATATCTAATTGCAGAAAAGTAAACTAAAATCAAATCACACATTCATAATTCGATCCCTCACCAGTAGTCCCGGTATGGCTTTCAGAGGTAATCGTCAATGATATGAGCAAGTTGATTTCTAAACTAACTAAAAAAGCAAGTAAAAAACACTGAAATCAAAACAGAACTGGAATTAAAAAAAAAAAAAAACTAAGAAAAGCAAAGTCAGCAGAGAGGTTAATCTCATGTCACTAGTTGATACAAAAACATATAAAGAAAAACTAATCTACAATCAACCAGTTGAACACACTTACATGAATTAAAATTGCATGAATGGAAAATCTAATCTATGAAACTTAAAGCAATCAAACGACATAATGAAATCAAAGCAAAATTACAAAATGAAATATACTCTACCTTACATTCTAATGTGCTCCATGACATGTACTTCACATCTCCTTCCATATTGAGAACATCAAAGCTTTATTCAAATTCTTCAAAATTACAAAGTACAACAAAGCTCTCCAAAGCTTTCAAAATCCATCAAGGAAGAACTACAAACTCCAAGCTAAAGAACTAAAAGCCAAGCCAAGCTAACAAATGAAGGAGAGAGATCTCTTATTTATATAAAAAGATGAGAAGCCATCTCATTAATGAGAGTCCATAAATCTCTCCCTGTACCTCTAGACTTCTAATCAAAATAGGAACTGATAAGACACATGTCTTCTTAGAGTTACAATACAATTAGGAGATGTGACACATATCCTAATGATCCCATGATTCTTTCCACTCAAGTTCGAATTTGGCCTTAGAGTGCCACATAAGGGTCTTCTAGAAGTCTCCTTTCAACCTACACATGTCAACAATCTCAACCCACTTGTTAGGTATAAGCATATGCACATTATTTTCTAATTTTTAACCACAAATTCACTTAAAAGGCTTACAATTAATCAATATTGGAAAAACATAAATGTGGCCCAATGATAATGAAAGTGGGATGAATGTGGTGACATAGTAGTGAAATGGAGGTGATGTAATGGACATAATAGTGAATGTGTAATGGAAATGAATGACATTTTCAAGACTCAACAAGTTCTGCAGCGACTGATGTTTGGGGAGTAACACCTTCCGAATCAGCTGTAGATGGAGCCGGTTCGGGAATAGAAGTGTTTACCGTCACACTAGGATCAATTGTAATGTCCTTTTGTGGCTGTATAATATCTTCTGTAGAGGCAGGGATACCAGAAATGTTTGGAGTAATCGGAGTCTCTTAGGATGTCAGAGTATTTGCTCCAACAAAACTAGGGGACTTCGATCCAGTCAAACGAGTTCGCTTTGTCCGGAATAGTTTTGTTTCCAGAGTCGACGATGGTTGACTCGTAAGCCTCCGTGAATGACGGGGTTTTGATTGACTTTTTTCCCCGATTGCGGATTACTCGATCAACTCAAAATAAAAGGGGAAAATGATTCCGAATTAAATGAATTTTAGATGCTTTGACACAACTTGTTTTTTCAATTTTTAAGAGTCGAGAAAAAACAAAAAAGATGAACTCTAGTTCCTTCGATTTTTAATGAGCCTGAAGTGACAAGTGCTCAGATTGGACCTTATTTCATTTAAGGAGTCTGAAAAGGAATGAAAGAGACCTACTCTGGAAATCTAGACAGAGGGATTACCAAACCAATTGCAAAACTACAAAATACTTTTTATGGTACGACAGTCAATCTTCCCAAATGCTGTGTTCAGTGCATTGCGATCGATAGGGCGGCAGACATGACTTCCTAAGGATAAAGGATATAGCCTATTGTGGTTTCCCAATATATACTCGACGATATGTGGGAGCACAAGTCTGTACTGGAACTTGTCGTCTCAAAGAGGACGAATCACCCAACCAACAATGAAAGCGATAGTTACCAGGCTTTACGACACCGGAATACATCTCTAGCCTATACTTCTAAATGTTGTGCGTTAGGTTCCAAAGTGTTTTTATGTTCGTTGAATTTATTTTACAGTTGATCTTGATTAAGAAATTTTCCTTTCAGGTTCACCACATGATGTAGATATATAATTCCTAAAATGCAATCTAAGATGATAAACAATCATTTAATCTTCTTTTGCAATGAAAATCCGAGCTACTAAGGAAAGAGAAATGAGATTCTTTCAACATAGAGCACAGAGCACACACTAGATGAACTGTCCAAAATCAAACCAACAAGCAGTCTAAATGCAAATGCACATGCACGTATTTGTTTTCTGCTTTCGTAATGTGTGAATGACAAAAAGAATGCTGAGTACAAATCTGAATTATCTTTTCAAAGTGATAATACTAGCAAATTTCTCTTCAAAACGAAAGGAAGATAATGACGACACTTTGCGATTTTGAATTGAAAATTGTTTTCGACACTTGAAAAACTACTAATTCAAATCAAATACATGAGTAGAAATATAATCGACCATCAAGAACAATATGATTCTTTTCTACGACTGAAAACAACACTTGCGACACTTCCAAATCAAGAAACGACAGTTTGATTATGCTACTTCTTTGTAAAAGAGAACTGAAAATGGCACACAATACACAAAAACATTCACAGTTCTTTGCACAATGGAGGCAGAATGATGGAAAGGAAGGGGTTTTCCACAGTGGTATACTGATCACAGACAGCAAAACTCCTGAATAAAGTTGAAGAGAGTGAAGAAAAACCAAAGTTTGAAGGCAAAATTAGCCTTTTCTGATCATCGCACCTATTACACAGGGAAACAGGGATGCATCCCACCTACAACACACGGGAGGTGCGATGCATCCAGATTTCCTTGAAGAAAGGGTGCGATGGCACCAGGACGAGACTTTAACTTGGTTCTTGATCAAAATTTGCAGCTCAGTTAAGGGATTTAGGCCGAGCAAGTGATGTTCAGTAAATATAAATCACAGGGGTTGATCTAATGAGGTTACTAGAGCCACCACTAGGGCAATTAGAATGTTTGGAAATCGATTGTTCAGTTTATAAACAAAATCTGGAGATAGACTGAAGCAACATTGATCTACTTTGCACTTGCATAGCAAATGTAGTTTGAAGGCTAGCTGGCTTGCCTTCAGGCTCTGTCTGTAAGTTTATAAAACAAACAAATATAGAGAAGCAAACAGGCTATTTGCTCCCCAGTGGAGTCGCCATTTTGTTATTGGGAAATCTAGTGTCCACTCGGAGCTGCTAGTCCCACTAAGACAGGTAGTTATCTTAGAAACAAACAAAAAAAAACTACTTTCACTTTCCTTTATGAGAAGTAGATAAGAGGGGAACAAAAGACACCAACCTTAGTCTTGCGCTTGGTTCCTCTTCCTTCTCACAGATCCTTGCCACTCCTTCTTCGCTTACCCAGCTTCAAAGAGCACCTGTGGAATCAAAGCAACATAGTACCATTCAAGAACATAGATCTACAATCATAAACAATACAGGGCCAAATATATATTGACCACACAAATGCATATATCATCAAACATACAAGAATGTGGAGGAAAACTTGAATAGCTTTATTAACATCAAGAATCGCGAAGAGGATTACAACCCATTGTTCTGACTCAACATCGTCCTCTCAGTATGAAAGCCCTTCTTCACCTCATGAAAAGCTTAGATCACCCAACAGTATGATATTACACCAAGAAACCAACAACACTTTCTTACAAGATACAAGATTCCAGCCTCTAGATCTATGTGATGAGGGATCCATATATAGATTATTGTAGGGGTGAGTCAGCTTCTGGGATTTTGATTAGTGTCCTCTCTCTGATAGTTCTTGATTCCACTTGGAGATTGATGGTCTCTTACTCATCCCTGGGCGAATTCAGAGAGGCAAGTGTCACAGGAGAAGTTTCTGGAAGATTCCATGATCATCCACCTTGCAAACTGTCTCTGCCATTTGTCTACTCTCACCCATCACACCCTACAGAAGGGATTTCAAGTATGAATTGCACTTTTTACACTGAGTAGGTGAGATGCATCGCATCCTCTGCACTGGGCAGTCTGTATTGTCCAGTTTTGACCAGTTCTGAGTAGTTTTCTATGGAGAACTTCTGGGAGATGATGTAATCACCTGACCTTGTTCCTTTAGGGCATGAAGCAACACTTTTAGGGACTTAGAAGCCCTTGGTTTATGGAGATATATGACTGGGGCGCAGTGCCCAAAAATGTCTATAACAACCTTTCACCCACATTAGGTATTCTAGTAGCAGCAACAATAATGTTTGAGGATATGGTGAAGGTTACCCTAGCAAGGGTCACTTGATTGTCTTCAATATTTGAAATGAACACTCTAGTCAAAATAGGATGGCTTTGGACTCTTTGTACCATCACACAAAAATAAAAACTTCCCAAATGCTTGAAGGAAGTGACTGTCATAGGTGAGGCCATTAATTCTTTGGCCTTGGTAGGTTCAACCTCAAGATTCTTCCTCCTTTATGTGGTTTCCTTTCTTCTTGGTCTTCTTCCTCTGAAAAATCTCTGTTTCCTTCCTCCATTATGTGTTTTCTTTCCTCTTGCTTGAAACCCTAGGGATTAGGAAATATGAGGGGAAATGGGGTAGGAAAAATTCAGGGAGTGGAGGAAGGGATTATGGAACTTAGGGAACTGGTAGGGGAGTGAAATGTGTATGGGATTTAGGATTTGATATTTAATTATAGGTATGTAGTATGGCTTCCTAGGGATTTCGTTGCTTAGGACTTAGGGTTTAAGGGTGAATGCATTTCGGATAGGGATTTAGAAACACAGGGGTAGGGATGGAGTTTATTGTGATGTGGGAAGGGTAGTAGGGTCTTAGGAATAATTTTTAGGGGTGTAGAAAAAAGTTAGGGTTTGCAAGGATTTAGAATTCCCAATTTCACATAATGAAATTCGTAGCACAAATGATGACTTTGAGAGGTGTAAGGAGGGATGAACAAGGCTGTACTTACTTGATAAGAGGCTTAGAAACCATGTAATAAACTTTAGGAACCTTTGTTTGTAGTTTGAGAGCTTGTGGGAAAAATCTGACCGGTGCGCAACACCCTTAGTGTGTGCGCAACGCCTTCAGCCCGTGCGCAACGCCTTCATCCCGTGCGCAACACTTTTAGTCCGTGCAGAGCACCTGTAGTTTGTGCACAACGCCTACCTTTGTTTTGCTAAGTTCGCCCAAAATCATGAGGAATGGTGCTTTGGTGTTTTCTCAGGAAATTCTAGGAACCAAATGGAGTTGGGTTAGATGCTAGGAATGCCTTTATACATGAGTGGAATTGATCATTAGCTTTAAAAGCCCACTTTCTAATGTTTCTCTTCTCCTTTTGAAATGGTTGCTAATTTCCTTTCTAACTTTCTTCTTTGATGGTGGATGATGCTATAGTGTTGGGACTCTTCACATTTGATTTTGCTTTGGATGGAGTTGGCAAATATTTTTCTTAGTTGACAGCTCAGGAATAGTAATTTATTACATATAATGAACATAAAATTACATAAATTGGAAAAAATATTACATCTCTGTTTTTTGAAATAAAATTACAATCTAAAATAGAACTAATACTTGAAATAAAAATTAGAACCTAGACAAGCATAACCACATGTTTGCAAATCCTCTTTAAATGACAAAAGGATCTTATTTTTCTCACTCTCATACTTTTTGCTGGTTTTATCCATTGAAATGGAGTATTATTCGACCTTGAAAGAATGAAACCTAGTGACCTAATGGGACCTTGAATGAGCAGACTCCATGTGGAGTTGATTGACACAAAACATGATGAAATGAGATTTTATGATCAATGTATGCTCAGTAAGACACAAGAAGGTGGGCCAACAAATATTAATTTTCGAGAGAGAGTAGGGCTTTTGACATAGGGCTCCCATCAATGAGTAAAGTTTTGAATGAGGACTTAGGTGGAATGACAAAAAATTCAGAATGGGACCCTAATATGATATACAAGATGAGTTTTGATCTCTGATGGCAGTATGCAAATACTGACTCTAACATTGGCCTTATTTGGGGATGGAAGCTCCTTGGAGGTGTCAAGAACACTGTAGACCAAGTGCCTAACCATGTGGGCCAATACGGTGAAAAACTTAAACTGACATGCATGACAAAATTTCGACAACTCAAATAACACAAACTGACTCAAAACTGACTCAAAATGGCAGAAAACCACTGAAGCTCCACGACCTTTACTTTGGGCTCCGAACTCCAGTGATTCTCTACTTCACACTTACATAAAGTTAAATTGTTATGTACAATGAAACCGAGATGATTAGAAAAAGATAGTGCTTAAGGAGCCTACCATTGATTGGTCCTCCTAAGCATGGTTCTCCATTCTTCTCATCCAACAAGAAAGCATTTTGCCCTCAGAAAGTTGAAATCTGATAAGGGCCTTTCCACAGATTTTCAAATTTACCATGCTTACCCTTGTCTTCGTTTCTGGCATCCCAACAAAGCACAACATCTCCAATTTTTAAATCATCCTCCTTTGTTTTCTGCTCATAGATTTTCTTTATGCTATCATGGAGCTTAGAGGTATTCTGAAATACCTCATCCCGTGTCTGCTGTAGGTGAATCATTTGATTGATTCGACATTCTATATCATTCTCTTCACTTCCTGCTTCTAGTAACAATTTAATGACCAAGACTGCTAATGATGAAGGAAAAACAATATCTACTCCATACACAATTTGAAAAGGAGAAAGTCCAAGAGATTTATTACTACTCACCCAATTTTCCCACAATGAATTGATCAACTTTTTGTGCCAATTATTTTTGTTGGCCTCCAACATTTTCTTGATGATGTTGATTAAGGATTTATTGGAGGACTTGGCCAAACCATTTCCTTGTGAATAGTATGTTATAGAATTTCCCAAATTAATGTTATATTTGTCACAAAACTCAATCATCTTTTTATAATTGAATGCTGCCACGTTGTCTGTGATGATCTTATTAGGACAACCAAAATGGGACAAGATATTAGTTTCTAAAAACTGAATGATAACTGAATCTGTTGCTTGCCTGGTTGGAATAACTTTGATCCACTTAGTAAAGTAGTCTGTAGCTGTCAATATCCACTTCTATTGTGCGGATGATGATGGGTTAATATCACCTATGAAATCTAGGCCCCATTGCTGAAAATGTGAATGAATTGATATAGGTTGTAGAGGCAAAGGAAGAAGTTTTCTTTTACCTTGGAAAACTTGGCACTCGTGACAACCCATCACTGCCTTGTAGATATCTGCGAAAAGTGTAGGCCGATAGTAACCCGCTGTCAGTACTTTGTTGGCTGTGGTCTTCTAGTATAAGTGGCCCCCACAATCTCCTTTGTGGAAGTCATTTATTACTTCTTTAGACTCATCTTTGGTCAAACAGTGCAACAACATCTTATGTTCCTATACCAATAGGAGTCATAATTTTTGAATAGTTGAGGTCAAATCTGTAATATGTACATACCTTTGCTTTCTGCAAATGTTTTCCATATTCAAAAAAATAAGATTTTCTTAAAAAATGTAAAGAGGGTATGACCTAAAAGAAAAATAAAAGGACAAAAAGAATAAGAAGGTAAAAAAAAGATGAAAAATGAACCCCAAGAAACAAAAATACGATGAAAGCGTGCAAGACAAAATGCCACTACTATTTACTTTTGATGCAAAATAAAAGATTGTGTGCAGCTTGTTACCTTTGCCACATTCCATGGATGGTTAGATCCTTTAAACTTGGCTATTTCATGTTTTCAATTTTATGCTTAGAGATAGAGAATAAAATCTGACCAAACTGTTTAACCTTGGAATATATGTAGATAGGTAGAGTAAATAAAAGGAGCTCAACTGTTTAATCTGAGCCCTTGGATGTAATAAGGTTAGACTTAGATAGATTACTTTTGTAAAAGAAAAGAAAAGCTTTGATAAAGCATTTGCCAGCTTAAGTGCACCCTAATAAAGAGAAGTAAAAATGGTAGGATGAGTAGGTGGGTAAGTAGTTGAATGTTTGCAGAATTTTGATGATTGATTAGATAAGATCATATCATTTACCTTCATCATCAAATTTCTAAGTATGGATGAAAATCGAGCATTTACCAAAATACACAAAGTCAATTGATTAACTTCCCTCATTCATTATATTTTTCACTTAACTAATTTCCCAAGCAAAGCCTAAAAGTACCTAAAATCTTAAGTTAAAGGGGCTTAGAGCATTTCTATGACGTTTGGAGGGACCGGACCCTCGACCCAATGACTTATAGGTCCTAAGTACTAAAAGTCCCCACATAAGCATTCACCCCCTCCATAATTCACTCATATTCCCAAATAAACTTACTTGCCCCTAATAAACCCCTTTCTCTAAGGATAAAACCTTAGAAAAACCATTACCCCCATAAAAATTCCTTTTCACAAAAACCCCCAAATTCATACTTAGCCTAAGTTTTTTATGTTTTCTATGTGAAAAGCAAAAACAAATTACAAAGAACTCATTTTGTACTTAGCGCTAAAACATTTTCCGCCTTCATTCATATTATCTTTTGACTTTATTTATATATTAAACTCCTGAGAAAATAACCCTTTTCCCTATGTATTTATTAAAAACCCCTTAATACTAATATCCCATCCCAAAGTTTGAAATATAAACTTTATTAATATCATGAATGATTAATGGGTTAAAATTAGTTGATCAATGACTCATTAAGAACCAAAACCCTCTGCCAAATAAAAGAAATTAATTAACTAATCTGCGGTTAATTAATAATCTACCTCCCCTAATGAAATCACCCCCGACACCCTTAATTTGCCACAACCCGTGATTAATTAAAAACTCCTGCTTTTAAGACCCTGCCGGGCCCCTCCATTAAACCTCATGTCAAATCCCTGCCCAGATCGTTGTAAGATTAGGTCCTATTTGATTTGACAATTGATGATCATATCGGGCAGCCTTCAAAAGTCGACCTTTACGCGCCTGATATGGGTGGTTTCATTGTTTAGCCCGCTGCTACATGGCGCCTGATGTATGGCATCAGGCAGCCTTCTCCTGAAACCACTCTGGCCCAAAAGTGGTGAGATCTAAACCCGCTTACCACCTCCCGCTAGACGAAAAAACGTCTCATCCCCCACTTAACTCCAAACGTACCTTTCCCCGTGTACCCACCAAAATAGTTGACCTTGCAAATAAAATTAAAAAAACTCATTATTTTTAGTTTTATCATGAAAAATACTACTCAGACCTCCATGCAAAGCACCAGAGTACGTGCAACCGTCAACCCACGTCCAACTGCCAACCTACTGAAGCTGCTGAACTTCTAGACCATCCTTCAGTCGCGTGCACTTTATGCAAACCATGCACAGTCACCCATCAATCCGTTCAGAGTCAAAACCAAGTATTTACCCAAATTCACTGAGAAACCATGTTTAATTCCCAAACCTTTACTCAATTTCTTTAAATTGTTAAGTAATTTAGTAAAACAGTTTGCCATCAACTCCAAACCATTCCAAATTGAACCAATTTTCCCCCAATTTGTCAGAAAACCTTTCGCCCCCATCCTTGACTCCAAAAGAACCAAAGATGGCTGTGCCAGTTGCATTGAATATCCTACCAGCTTCTACTCCCCACATGGATTTAGACCATCTCCCGTTAGCAGACAAATACTTTCAAATCAGAGATATCTCTGTTGAATAATCCCCATTGAAATTAGGCTGTAGGTACAGAGACCAGTACTTGAACCATGTAGACAAAATAGGTCTTTGGGAATCAAACCTGCCCAAGTACCAATTCCCTAGTGCCCATATCTTCCCTGAAATTGTTCACTATTTTCATGCGAACTACAATCCCACCTTAAGAGCGGTGATGTCCCTCGACCAGACAATACTTTTCACCATCATAGCTGAATCCATAAACGAAATGCTACAGTTACAACCTGGTCAAAATCTTACTCCCCTTTCTATTGGGGATTTGCTCAACAGATTCCCTATAGTTACCTCCATCGATCTTGCTCAGTTATTCCCGACTTTCATTGTAGAAGAAAAACACATACAAAAGGATCCCCCTCCTTACATGTCATCCTTATTTTCTCAGCTTGGCAAAGACATCATATCAATGATATCCAGTGTTATAGGCTATACTACTAGTGAGTATGTAGAGGAAATTATTCTTGCCTACATGTCCATTTTCACTCCTGGGCAGCTCCCTGCCATCATGTTTGACTATGCCAAATTCATCTTAGATAAAATGCATGATCAGTTCATGCGATTGGAAAATGAGAGAGTATTCAAGTACTCATCAGTGTTGTATCATCTCTTTCTATATTATCAAGCTGACAATTTTCCCTTCACTGTTCAGAAGCTTGACACTAGAGGCAATCCTAGATCAGTAGTCTTCTGGACCCCTATAATCCACAAATATGACTCTCCATACACCTATACAGATTTTATAGATCTATTTGTGCATCCAGTAACAACCATGCTGATAGGAAGTCCTCCTCTAAGAATCAATGCAGATATCAGGAGGGTCCTATAGTTGTCCAAACAATACAAAATGGGAGATTGGTACTTGTACAAAAATCACACTGAAATTAGAATATATGGTTGTGAATTGGAACCTTAAAAATTTCCAATATACCTCCCAATGAGATTATTTTCCCTGGAGTACTACAGGCAAATAATCAACTCTGATGAGGTAAATTTTGTGAAGGCCAAGAAAAAGGCACAACTCTGAATAAAAGACCAGATAGGCCCCTTTGTGTGTAACAATAGAGAAGCTGGAAGAGTTGCAGAGGAAATCCTTCAAGGGATCAAACTCAAAAAAAGCTTAATCTAGAGATATGACCCCTTTGATGTCATCTATAACAGAAGACAAAAAAACAAATTGTCTGCCTACATCCACCACTGAATTCCTGAAATAAAAAAATATGCAAATCAACTGGAATGGGTGGAGAATAATCTAGTAGACAGGAATAGCACAAAAACTATTGTCAATAATGTGTTGATTGATTTAGATAGAAGACTTGATGAAAATTCCTTTGTATAGGTGGTAGGAGAATCCCAATCCCAAAGGGAGACACATGAACACAGTGAGCAACTAGCAGAAGAAGAACCTCAAGAGCAGGAGGAATTTGAACAACCAAACATATAAGAAGAGCTAGCTCAGCCAAAACACATCATGAGTAATCCTCCTATTGTACAGAATCCTCTAATGAGGAGAAGAATCCCAAAAGAGATAGAGAGGAGGCCACTCCTTCTCGCAGACCTGTTGTACAGACTTATGTCAAAAGGCAAAGTTTGAATCCTTTTTCATAATAGGAGTTCACAAAGGAAACAGCTGGAACCACAAGTACAGAAAGAGCAGAAAGTAGGGAGACCACTCCCTCTGGAGGCACACAAGAACCTTCCACTTCACAGGCTCAAATGCTAGAGAGACAATAGAGCATGGAAGTATCCTCCTTCAGGGCTCCAACGATCCAGAACCAGGACATTAGAGAGAAATACAAAGAAATAAAGGCCAGAAATGAAAGAGTAAAGGCCCACAGTTATGCACAATACCTTAAAATGGCTCCCACAAATCAAACAAGGCTAATGTCAGTGTTTGATGTAAAAGAAGGTAAAATTCAAATGACTTTCATGAAGCCTACAACACAACAGCCCAAGCCTATAGCAGATTATTTGAAGAAAGATTTTAAATTATTGACGAAGGATATACATCCTATCGACCAAATAGAATTACACAAACAAACCGGGAAATGGTATATTCTACATTGACCAGCAAGGCCATTACAACACAACAACTCCAAAATTTGCTGAATAATATATCAACACAATTCCAGTTAGAGAAGGCCTCTTCACATGCCAAGGGTACCAGGATAAAGTCCTCAAAGGACTTAATCATAGAGATGGGACATGATCCCAAGGATGTAAAGGCTGCAGAAAAGCTAATTAAAAAGAAAAATGATGATATAGCTGCATTGAAAAAGCATCTTAAAATTCCTCCTCTACATCATCCACAAACAACTGAAGTATTGGAAACTCGAAAGGAGGAAGAGCTTATAGATTTAGTCCTTAAGCTGAATGATCAACTAAAAGAAACATAGAAAGAGTTGGATAACTTGATTCTATCTAGAGAGAGTGAGTTGGCCACCACTCCACAGATTGTCACTCCTACAGTCTCTACAGCAGTGCCCTCCACATTGGCCACTTCCTTAGCACCAACAGTTCTACCAGCTATAACTATGCCAGTCACAGGTACCTCTACAAGCGCAGGGACATCCACAGAAAATATAGCTGAATTGGTAAAAGCCATGGAGGAGATTACCATCCAGGCTACTGAGCTTAAAAATATTAGAGAAAAAGTGTCAATTTTGGAGACTGATTGCAAACTTGCACAAATACAACATAAGGAAGAAGCTCAGAAGAATCAAAGAATGGGAGAAAGGATAAAAGTCCTTGAAAAGGACTTAACATTGCAAAATCCACTAGGAGATATGAAGGAAATGCTTTGGGCCAACATAATTAACTCTGTCAATGATGTTTGGCCATCTATTCAAGTCATTTTTGAGCAAACTGAACTGGTAAAATTAGCCACTGAAGGCATTCATAAGACAAGAGAAGAGCTGGGAGACAAGCCTGAAGAGGCCAACCAATTGATAGAAATTGTGAACAACAAGAACATGTATTAGCTGGATGAACTGGGAATAGAAGATAGTACAGGGACCATCATAGAAATCAAGAAGATTCTCACCAAAAGGAACCTTATTCTCAATCTTGAGAAAATATGCCAAAGCATCCAAGCTGATATTGATAGATTTATGAGAAAGTTTGGTATTTTAAGGGAGAAAGGATTCCCTAGTCCTATGGTAATCCATGACAAGCTTATGGCCCAGGAAGATTACATTGAAAGACTAAACAAGTTGGCCTACAACCAAGCTAGTACTTCAGGGGTAAAATCTCTGCCCACGGGAAAGGTATTATAAGATAATTTGGAAAATCTATTTTTTCTAGAGCATAAGATAAAGCATCTATTCATCAACAAGCCAAATTGTGCCAAGTACACCAAGGCTGATGAGATATATAGAAAAATTCTAAAGATGAAATTACCTGAAGGTGAATAGTGGATGAAACTAACATATTTACTATAAAGTTACTGCAGTAAATCTATATGGCAGCCAAGTAAAACAGATAAAACAGGGTCAAAGTGTAGCAGGTAAAGAGTATAAGTAGATTGAAGACACAAAGTGATTCCAGCACACAGCTATAAAGCAACTGAAAGAGCCAAATTCGAATTACAATAGCCAACACAATCACAATAAAAGGGACAACAAGAAGGCAGTTCTCCGTCTATCTCTATCTTCATGCTTGAAGATATTTTTTGTTTCCTAGAATAATTCTCATAGTTATGAGATATTTTGTGACATTTTTTGTATAAATACTTCATATTTTGAAGTAATTAGTGTGGATTAAAATACATTTCTATAGACATTTTATATCGAGCTAAGGAGCTATTGTATTCAATACTGGAATGGTTTTGCTGTGTCATGAAATAAAGCTAAAGGCATTTCATTGGATTCTTGTGCACAGTTGGAACCAAATAAGTATTATTTCTCCATGTTTAATTATTGTTTTCTCGTCATTGTTGAAGAGGTAAATCCCCTCTGTGGACAGAGGCGATCCCTACTAGCCCAGACCGGGTCTAGCAACAATCTTCAAACGCTATAGCGCAAGTTCCTAATTGAAAATAAACAGACCAGCGATGAAGGCCTACCTGGATTCCAATGCTATTGTTTGTAGGAGAGGTGGCACTCTTCTTCCTCTGCTCCGGCAGATCACAATCCTCATGATCTCCGTGAATGGACACCTTCACATACAAGAAACAATACAAACGCAAGCATAAAATCCAGTATACGCAACTATATGTCAGCCATAAAAGACATAACTCATCATCATCATAAATAATAACAAGAGTGGAACCATAACCAATAGTCGTTCATTAATAATCAATCAAAGGAGAGTACAACCAATGTTCTTACGCTGGATTCTCCTTTGGCAGGTCAGCAGAACATGTCTCACAAAGCCTGTCAGGAATAAGGAAAAGCCTCTCTCTTTGGATCTTGGACAATAGTCTCTTTGCTTAGATTTGGCCTTAAGGGAATCAAGAAGGCTCTTGTAGCATGAAGCTCTTGGGAATTTGGGAATTCTAAAACTCTGGAACTAAAACTAAAAACTAGCTTGCAAAGGAAATGGGCAAGATTTTATAGATGGAGGAAGGGGAGTTGGATCATAACCAATAATCATGGGATTGGCCATATCATCAAGGAAGCTTCCATGAGAGGTGAAAAACCACTTCCTCTCTATGGAAATCTGTAGCCGAACTACCCAACTCAAGATAGACAACAGTCCAGGAATTTGTTAGGACGAAACTTCCACCATTTATTTGTTAAAAAAACACCTCTTAATATGGTTGGTGCGGGTGCAACTCTATGACAGAGCGCCAATTGGCGCGCCCTCTTTGGAGGATTTTCCCCCTTGGCGTGAGGGCTGGACTATGGGACTGTGCCAATGGAAAAAGAACTATTTTTAGGGTTTTTCAACAGGATATGTCTTCAGGGCAAACAAAGCTCATGTTCAGAGGAATGCAATGCAAGTGTTTTTAGGCCATGTCACTTCTCATAGGTCCCGAAATGAGTCCTCCAAGATACGGGAGAGGGGTAGCAAGGACGGTGACAAATTGCTATGTAACAGTCATGTTATAAATATTCACATGTTTTCTCTATGAAATCTGAATAGTAAACAAGAAATGATATTTCAGAATTAGCTTTAATGCTCTCTGTCTTGACTGTTTACATTCTCATTGTTTTCTACTAAACTATCTTGGTCTCGAAATTCTTAATTGCTCCCTTATTTCCGTAGTTTCCCCCCCTTAGGTCGATAGTAAAGGATTCTTAGTTGCCCTTTTCTACTGACCTCCTTCTGTTCTTCATCTTGATCCCGGTTTAAGGATTCTTCATTTCCCTTTACCTTGGTTAGGATTACCTCATCCATTTGAACCTAAAGATTTGCTTTTGTTGTGCTAGCTGCCCCGTGAACTCCTCCTTAAGTAATTGATTTGATCCAGTTAAGCCACTCTTTGATTGACTCCATAGCCCAATGGCCTGAATACTTGTTTTGCCCATCTGTTTTCCTAATTCTACCATCCAATCAAAACCAAAACATCATGAGCACTAAGAATTAGCCTGAAATCCTACTCAAAACAAAGTTAAATATAAAGAGAGAGCCCTCTTTGGATTTAGGTTGGTTAGAACCCAAGTCTAAAAGATTAGGTTTGTGGTTACCTCGGAAATTTCTTTCTTTAACCTTGAGAAAATTCTGAGTGATAACACAACACACCTCTACGATCCTTCCAATAAAGTGCGCTGTCTATAATGCAATATTTAGAAGCCTTTAGCTTCAATGACCTACTCTTAGCCTTAGACATGCTTGGAAGGGGATTTAGATGTTACAAAACATAAAGAATATCAGATTATCATGGAGATGATAGAAAGATATCAGATACCTAAATGAGATCTACTTCTTCTTGATTGTTGGACAATGCTGCTACAAGGTTGATATCTAGAGCATGGAGATTTGAATCAACCATGAGTTTGGCTAAGCCTTGACTCTTGATCATCTTGGTAGGCTTGATCTCAAGATCAGATTCTAATAGTAATATTATCCATCTACCTCTTCTACCTTCCTGGTCATTTTGCACAAGAACTTCTTTTACCGCTGCATTAGGCACATAAGCAAGAGTATGCCAATGTAAAATGTAAACTCTGAAATCTTTCACTGCCTTTACCAAAGCCAATGCATGTTTCTTAATGATGTTGTACTTAAGGGCTGCATCTATGATATTGCAATTGAAAAATGCTATTGGCAACACAATTTTATCTCTTTTTTGCATTAATACTACTACCATGGTATGTTCAGAAGCAAAAGAGATTATAATAAAATCATTGGAGCAATCGAGACTGATTAAAATAGGGGCAGTGGTCAAGGCAAGATTTATTGCATGAAAGTTCTTGCGGGCTTCTTTGGACCATTTTAAATCATTCTCTTTTTTCAAAATATTTATCATCTCTCTAAGATGTTCAGCCAAATTAGGAAT
The DNA here is from genome assembly GCA_000404065.3 of Pinus taeda. Lineage (NCBI taxonomy): Eukaryota > Viridiplantae > Streptophyta > Pinopsida > Pinales > Pinaceae > Pinus > Pinus taeda. The sequence continues at coordinate 99,840 of APFE031165718.1, read as the reverse complement.
AAATATACGTAAGAAATTCATCTTACCATTGAATGCTTGGATTTTTTTCTTGCTGCGAGGGAAATCAATTTGCTGAATAGCTTCTACTCGTGAAGGGTCTATCCAGATGCTATCCTTTGAGATGATGTGTCCGAGAAGTTTGCCTTCCTCCATAGCAAACAAATGTTTCTTTGGATTGAAAGAGATCTTGAACTTTCTACATCTTTGGAAAATAACTCTTAAATGAAGCAAATGCTCAAATTTTAATGTGAAAGTACCATTACATCATCTAAATATACAACCAAGAAAACATCTTTTTCATTGGCAAAGGCTATGTCCATGGCATGCTAAAAAGTGGTCCCTGCATTTTTGAGACCGAATGGCATTTTTGCATATTTGAATGTGCCCCAACGTGTGGTGAACACTTTCTTGTCCTTATCATACTCGTGTACTAAAATCTAATTGTAACTAGAATAGCCATCCAGTAGTGACATCTGGGAAGTGCTAACAACTCTCTTAAGGATATGGTCCATTTTAGGAAGCAGATAATTATCATTCAGAGATACTTTGTTTAAGTTTCTGAATTCTATGTAGAGCCTAATTTCTTCGGTCTTATTTCTCGTTGGGACTAGATATGATATCCAATCAGAAAATCTAATGGGAACAATGATGCCCACCTTGAAAAGTCTGTTAATTTCTTTCTCTATGGATGGCAACAACCTTGGGTTAATCCTTCTTAGCTTTTGCCTAAAGGGCTTTTGATCCGGTTTAATTGGGATGGTATGCTAAATAATTTTCTTGTCATACTCCTTTAAGTCTACATAATCACACGCGAAAACATAAAAAAATTCAGACAATAAATGAATATATTTTTCTTTTCCCTTTGGAGATAATGTTTTGGACAACCTGATCATTTTTAAATTGTTTGATGTTTCAATGTTCATGCTCTCAACAACTTTGTCTTTAGGAACCAATGTAGGCTTCCTTGCTACATCATCTTGATCAAACAAGTCTTCCAAAGGTACAAGACCTTTCGAAATATTGTTGTCCTTCAACTGTAGTATGTCAACTTGGGTTGCCTCGATGACTTGATCATCCTTGTTGTAAAATTCATCCATGGAGCAATTCTTAAACTCTTCTTCACTCTGGGGAAAGTTATTTACCTGCTTTTCATCCCAGAATACTTGCCAATATCACAAGTTGTAAGGAACGAAGGGTCGATGCTTTACATGAATCTCAAATTCCTTATTTGAAAAGATGGGTATTTTGAAATTGCTTGCAACTATAGCCAAAGAATCTGCCATAAGATTTTGACTCCTTGGTACAACTGAAAGTGTATATTCTGGAAACATTCTCAAAATATCTAAAACAACATTCCTATATTGTCTCATCCACGGATGGTGAGCTTGATATTCACCTTTAACTTTCTTGATCACAAGTTCTGAGTCACTATACACCAAAATCCTTCGTGCACCTAATATTTTCAAGATCTTTAAGCCCGTGATCAACGCTTCATACTCTGCCTCATTGCTAGTGAAATCAAAAGATAACTTATATGAGAATAATCTAAAATTCTGAGGGACCTCACCTTGCTGATGATGCGGACTTCAGATCCAAATGCCAATTCCTGCCCCATATTTCCTAAGAGCACCATCAAAGTCCATGGTCCAAAGACCATGCTCCTCTTCCAAGGGTTGTAAATCTAGTCTCTGCTTTGGGTCAAATTTCTCAACTTTCTCTTCAGGTTGTTTTGAATTTTTCATTACCTTCTCTGATTTCTATTCTGAGCCTCTCTCTGCTTTGTCTGATGGTTATTCTAATGAACTTGGCAACTTTTCTTTTTCCCAATTTAAAACTATCCTTGTACAATTGGAAATCTCTGGTACATCTTTTATTTCCCCAAGCTGACTATCTACATCATTAAGTCCACCATCATTATATAAGATAAATGATTCTAAATCTGTATGTACAAGATTTATAGGATGATTATTCGGCCTCTCCTTGCTAGTTATCATGAATTTCATTTCGGTTTCTTGGTACAATTTCCTCAATTGCCTGAAAACCAGAATAGTGGCATAGGAGAAGTCTAATTGCAGTGTGCCTCTTAGTTTCGCTCCCAAGGACCTTGACAATAACGTACCAAACTGCGGTGGTATATCAGCTACCACCACATCCATCAAGACATTCTTTGCCTTGATTTGGTTGATGGATACTACAAATCTTTTATTAGACCAAGACAACGGACCTTACCAGAATCAAAAGAATACAAGTCATGGTATTCACGAGTTATATCTAGACCCAAATTTTCCATGATGGCCTTGGGAATTAAATTATGGGAGGCTTTGGAGTCAAGCATGGAATTATGAATAATGTACTGATGGATTCTTAAACTCAAGTAAAATGAAGGAACCTCACTATCTTCTAATTGACCATCTATGGCTAGACCAAAAATAAATTCAGGCTGGTCATCTTCAACATAACCATGTCGGACATAGGGTCAAATTTCAACATTTTAACTATATCAGACTTGTAATTGATATTTTTGACAAGTTCAGTAAGAGGGATTGGCACTTTCAACTTTGAAATTTCAGTTTCTAAATTGAATGAGCTAGATTTATCTACCTCTTTTTGGTTGATGTCTCTTTTCTCGGGCAGATCTTTTGATGTATGATCTTTCTTTTGACTGTCATGATCCTTGTTTGGATTGCTTGTAGATGTCTGATTTACTTTGTTTTTGTTAGCTGCTACCATCCCTTTGCCTTTACTTTGATTATCTTGAGGAATTGTTTTCGGTTGGGTATGCTTTTTTGAGATGTCCTTTTCTGAATGGGAGTGATCAGGAAATCTCTAATTCTCAAGGAATATTGTTTCTACTAAGAGCTAAGTGCATTCAAGTATCCTCTTTGATAATCATCTGATTGGGTTTCCAATGCATAGTCATTCGCTAGTATGTAGTCTTCATCTTTAGATTCCTCTATCTTATTGACATACTTCTCATTTTTAGTCAAGAAAATGGGATGGTAATCTTCCCTAAAGAAGTGGTTTTGTTTGACAATCGGGTCTATTTCATCCTTTGATTCTCCTTGAGAATAATTCTGCTGCAAGGGTGTCTGAATTTGCTGCTGAGATGTTGATGCCTCAGGAGCTTTCTGCTCTCTTTGTTTTATCTTGTACTTAGGTTGCTGTTGGTTTCTGAAATTCGGATTCCTAAATTGTGGCTCCTACTGTCTATTCGAATTTATCATTAGGTCAGGCATCTTCTCCATGGTTCTCATCTGAGCATCTAGTTTGAGATTGTTGGAAGAAGAGGGTTCTTCTTTGATTATTACTTTCTTATTTGGTTTCTCATGTTTCAACTGAGACTTTTTAATCATCAAGTTTGCTTCCACGCTCACTGCATTATTTTGCAATTCTTCCAGATTGGCAAGATCTCTTTCCCTTAATTGATAAGCCATCTCCAGATCAAAGACATCCAGGTAATGTTGAAGTGCCAAATCAAGTGGAGGTTTCATGTTATCTGGAATGGAATTGTAGATCTGATTGAACCTTATAGTAAACTCCTGAATCATCTTGTTAGGATTCCTTTTCAATATATTGTATTCCGCCAAGATCTACAATGGATTCTTCTTTTCCTGCCACCTGGCTAAGAACAACTCATTTAGCCTCTGAGGAGTATCAATGGAGTAAGCTTCCAAACCACGGAACCATTTTTTCACATCTCTAGAAAAACTTTGAGCCATTAGTCTCATTTTCGTATCATCTTCATCAAATTCCTCTAAATCAATGAAATCAACCATCTTGTCAATATGCTACTGTGCTGTGATTCCCAGGTTGCCTTCAAAAAGAGGAAGTCTCTCGCCATAGATTTGAAGTAAAGATGCCAACTGACCAGGTAAGTTTAAGGGAGCAAATCTCGCCATGACTACTGGGGGAGGGCATACGAGGATTACAATGAGTTGAGTTGGATAGGATGAAGATGCAGGTGCAGATACAGTTGTTTTTAGACGTGTAGTAGAGGGTATGGCAGAAGATAAGCTTTTAAGTTGATACTAGATATAAGATTTTTCTGTAGTAATTTGTAATTGATAAACTAGGCTTTGAAGTTTCTCAAAATTGGACCAAACCTCATGCTCAAATTTTGAAGACTAAGATGTAGCAGAAGGTTGATTAAACAAATATTTTGGGGTGGGTAAGTATGAATCAAACTTTATGGGATCAAACACGACCTCTGTAAGACAAGACTTAGACTTCGAACGAAATAGGGATAACTCGAATTTAATATCGAAAGGAATATGCTCAATACTCAGTATCTGATCTAGCAAGGAAGTGGTCCTTTCCAACTTTTTGCTTTCAATCTCGGGGAAAGGGAATTTAGGTTTTCCTAACAATATTTCAGGATCATCAATAAAAGAAGGAGGGTTTAGGTCAGGGTTTGAAATGGTATATCTTTTCGGAGCCAGAATCTTAACAGGGTCAAAGACTATGTAAGGTAAAAGATTTCAGACTTGAGCGGAACAAAGAAAGCTTCAAACTTCACCACTGAGGAATTTCTTTCAATATAAAATTTTAACATGTAACGATCAAGAGGTTACCAATGGAATGAGGTTTGATTGAACTTGTGATTTGTAAACTTCTTTTCTTTTTGAACAAGCTCTGAATATCTTCGACTGAATCAACTGGATCAGGATGCAGAATTTGATCTTATTTGTCTCCTCGTAGCCAACTCTACAATATTGACACTACAATTATGGAATCAACCTTTTTGAAACTTAGTCCCATCATCCAAAGGACCAGATTCCAATGAAAACTTGTGGTACACCCAGGGAAAATGAATCTTTCATTTTCTGGCAACGACGCTAGTATGTTATCACTCCTCCGGATCTCCAGGGGTGAGGAAGAGTCTAGCTGAGGTAACCACAAAACAATCTTTTGACTCTGTAGCTAGCCCTACCAAGCTGGAAAGGGCTCTATACAAAGGATCACAGCTAAGAGGGATGGATGGATTAGGGTTTTAGGCTAGATGTAGTAGCTCATGGTTTTGATTTGATTGGATTGGGGTAGTCAATTGATGAGTGAATTAGGTCAGAGAGTGAACTAGGTTAGGGAAAAAGAAAAACAGAATTGCAGACATATGATAGGGAAAGGTAGGAAAGTACTTTAACACTTTGTAGTATATTGATGGAATGGTTTAGACTGATGAGGTGCTAAAAAGAGCATGGAAATCACGAATTCTTTTTAAACTAATGAAATGACACAAATTATGATGATTTTCCCAAAATAGAGCGTAGAAGATGAATTCTGCTTAACACCCTTGAAAATCAAACATATTTAGAAGTGAAATGGATCATGGAAAATACAAAACATTAACACACATGTAACCGAGGAAGAAATAATGTCAAAATACCATGCCACAAAATCCCACCAAAATAGCTGCAACTCATCCAATATATTACATGCTAAATTCTGAATCACTAGTACAACATCCAATGGAGTCCAACCTATACAATGACTAAAAAATTACATGATATAGACCTCAAACAGACTCCTCCCAGCCTCAGGGTTTGAATCCATGAGAGGAGGAGTAGTTCCATCAAAAACTGAACTGATAGCTATAGTGTAGGGTGGTCAAAGTGACTCATCCCTAACTTAAGTGAACTGATTCATTAAACCTCATTGAGTCCATTTACCTAATGTATTTACCCTAGGTAACAATAAAAAAATGATAACTACATTTACTTAATCAATTACATAAGTGCAAATTTATCTCCAAAGATGAAAATCAAAACTGGAGCAAAACAATGAAAAAAACAGGGAATTTTGCCCTATGCGCAACACCTTAATCTTGTGCGCAGGGCCAACTTCAAGCTGATTTTGAAGGTGTTGCTGATGTCCAAATTGAGCTCAGGATAGATCATTGGATAGCTTATCCTATCTACTTCCCAAAAATGCCTTGGTTCCCAAAACTGATAATATTTTACCCTCCAAAATGTCAATCTCCTAAGACTACTTGTGTGTGCAGCCCCTAGCTGAAAAAGAGGGGAGAAAAGTGAATTTTGAGGTGTTTTTGGCCATTTCTCCCTATCTAGTTGTCCAAATTTGGTGTGCCAATAGTCAAAAGTGTATGTTATTGGCCTTATGAATCCAATGGTAGTCTTGTTTTTCCATTTATAGGTATCTAGAATATGCGCAACACCTAGGGCATTGCGCACAGGATAGTTCGCCTGTGCCAAAACTGTCCAATGTTGCACAAAAACCCAAAAAATGTCAAAAGTGTCGAAAATATTGTCCAAATTGGTATATAAGATATTGATGAAGTGTACTAGGCATGGAAAGAGGCCTCAACAAGGATATCCAGCTTTCGCTTCTCCTCTTGCGCCTTTAGGGTTTCAAGCTTTGACTTGATTTTCTTGAGCTTGGACCTTGCTATTTGGCTTCTTTGGAAGTAGTAATTTTCCATCCTCTTGTGTATGTGATTGTCCACTTTAGCCTTGTCTAGCAGATTTTCAAGATTCTTTTTCACCCTCTCAAGCCAATGCTCCATCTTTTCATTGATTATGATGGCAAATTGTTCATTAAGAGTAAGCTCATTGGCTAGTTCAACTTCTTTCCGTTTTTCTAGTTCCAATGCTCTTTTTAGGCCTCTAGTTCTTGGCCTTTTCCTTGGCACTTGTTCTTCCAGCTCATCAGGCTCACCATATTTTCCATATGCTTCATCAAGTAAGGCCTTAGCCTTGTTCACTTCTCTTTTGGATTTGAGAAGGTCCACCTCCATGATCAACTGTTTTGTTTGCAATTGTTGGTTTTCTAGCTCAAGAAATTAAATGACATATTTCGCTCTTTCCAATTGGATTTACCATTGTTTGATTTAGGCTTCTTTTTATTTGATGATAAAACTTGTGCTTTCATTTTCATCATCTTGATCCAAGTCAACAAGGTCAAACTCAGTTTCTTTCTTATGGAAGTCTTCATCCTCATGTTTGCTCTCTGCATGAACCTCTACCTCTGTCATATTTTTCTTGGCCTTCTATACCTACTTTACTGATGAAGAAGGTAGGACCCCTCCCACAATTTGTGGGGCAAAACCCTGCATATGGCCTCTCTGATAAGTATGTGCCAATGTGCTCAAATTTGCCGTCCTAGGCTTGATGACCTCAGCTCTGCCAGGTAACCTTGCATGATCATGAATGGTGATGATGGTGGTGAAATAGGCTAAGATGATGGAGGGATAGATGTAGTGGGCTGAGATGGGGGTGGTATGTCTTCATAATGATGATCAGTGGGATGAGATGAAGATGGCATATCTTAAGCATGTGGAGGTTTTGGAACAGTGAAAATATGATTGGCAATGAAAGTGTCCCATGGTATGTTCAACTGGTTAAGGTGATGGAGGACAATGATCTTGATCAGAGAGTGATGGAAAAGACTATTCATTTGCTGTTCATACCTTTTTCCTTGAACTGTGTATGCCATTTTCTCAATGCTCCTGAACAAATAATAAGGGACATTGACCATTCTGACTCTTGTGAAGTGCATGAGAAATCTAATATGGTATGAATAAAGTCTGGAAAATCTACCTTCACAAGTGAAGTACTTCATGATGATTTTCATCATGGGAGCATATGTACCAAGAAGGTGGTTGAAAGGGAATAATCTATTTCTCTCATTTCTATAGCGAGTCTTCAAATATAGCTCATAATACTTATGATCTAGGTTTTGAGCTTTAAACCACCTTTCTCCCACATTAGGTATTCTAGTAGCAGCAATAATAATGTCTAAGCATATGGTGAAGGTTACCCCAACAAGGGTCACTTGATTGTCTTCAAGATTTGAAATGAACACTCTAGTCAAAACAGGATGGCTTTGGACTCTTTGTACCATCACACAAAAAACAAAACATCCCAAATTCTTGAAGGAAGTGACTGTCATAGGTGAGGCCATTAACTCTATGGTGTTGGTATGTTCAAACCTCAAGATTATTCATCCTTTGTGTGGTTTTCTTTCTTCTTGGTCTTCTTCCTCTGAAAAATCTATGTTTTCTTCCTCCATTATGTGTTTTATTTCCTCTTTCTTGAAACCCTAGGGATTAGGAAATAGGAGTGGAAATGGGAGTGGAGGAAGGGATTAGGGAACTTAGGGAAGTGATAAGGGAGTGAAATGTTTATGGGATTTAGGATTTTATATTTAATTACTAGTATGTAGGATGGCTTCCTAGGGATTTTGTTGCCTAGGACTTAGGGTTTAAGGGAGAATGCACTTGGGATAAGGATTCAGCAACACAGGGGTAGGAATGGAGTTTATTGTGATGTGGGAAGGGTAGTAGGGTCTTAGGAATAGTTTGTAGGGGTGTAGGAAAAACACTAGGGTTTGCAAGGCTTTAGAATTCCCAATTTCACATAATGAACTTCATAGCATGAATGATGACCTTGAGAGGTGTAAGGAGGGATGAACAAGGCTGTACTTACTTGATAAGAGGCTTAGAAACCATATATTGAAGTTTAGGAACCTTTGTTTGCAATTTGAGAGATTGTGGGAAAAATTTGACCGGTGCGCATCGCCCTTAGTGCATGCGCAACACCTTCAAACCATGTGCATTGCCTTAAGCCCATGCACAATGATTTTAGTCTGTGCGCAACACCTGCAGCCCGTGCGTAGCGCTTGCCTCTGTTTTGCTAATTTAGCCCAAAATCATGAGGAATGGTGCTTTGGGGTTTGCTCAAGCAATGATAGGAGGCAAATGGAGTTTGGTTAGATTCTAGGAAGGGCTTTATACATGAGTGAAATTGATCATTAGCTTTAAAAACCCACTTTCTAATGTTTCTTTTCTCCTTTTGAAATGGTTGCTAATTTCCTTTCTAACTTTGTTCTTTGCAGGTGGATGATGCTATAGTGTTGGAACTCTTCACATTTGATTTTGCTTTGGATGGAGTTGGCACATATTTTTCTTAGTTCACAGCTCAGGAATAGTAAGTTATTACATATAATGAACATAAAATTACATAGATTGGAAAAAATATTACATTTTTTTTTTTTGAAATAAAATTACAATCTGAAATGAAATTGATACTTGAAATAAAAATTAGAACCTAGGCAAGCATAGCCACATGTTTCCAAATCCTCTTTAAATGATAAAAGGATATTATTTTTGTCACTCTCATACTTTTTGTTGGCTTTATGCAGTGAAATGGAGTATTATTGGACCTTGAAAGAATGAAACCTAGTGACCTAATGGGACCTTGAATGAGAAGAATCCATGTGGACTTGAATAACACAAAACATGATGAAATGAGCTTTTATGATCAATGTATGCTCAGTATGACATAAGAAGGTGGGCCAAAAAATATTAATTTTCAAGAGAGTAGGGATTTTGACATAGGTCTACCATCAATGAGTAAATTTTTGAATGAGAACCTAGGTGGAATGACAAAAATTTCAGAATGGGACCCTAATATGATATAAAAGAGGAGTTTTGATCATTGATGGAAGTCTACAAATACTGACTCTAATAGTCATGACGAGGACCACTGTTGGAAACTGCATCTGGAGCTAAGACCAAAGAGATTCAACGGGAAGGGGAAGCAGAAGACATTGGTGACAACGCAAGACCTTGGATTAGATTCTGGCGATGAGACATTGATCACAACCATGGGTGCAAAATGTACTCTTTGATAGTTCTTATTCGATTGCGAGTACTAGTTATTTGAATGAGCCTATAAGTAATGAGTGAAAGAGAATTGAGTTATTCCACATTAGAGTTGTTAAGACATACGAAGTTGGAAACTCTGTTCAATCCAGGTTCCCAAGCAAACTTAATCTCAAAGTCCTTAGTGAAAAAGTTAGGCCTTGAAACCAAGCCTCATCTGAGTCCATACCCGCTTGGTTGGGTAAGTGATAAAGCCAAAGTACATGTAACCAAGCAGTGTAGGGCCATATCTTTTATTGCTTCCAAATTAGTAGATGAGGTAGAGTTAGATGTTGTGCCTTTGGACATCTGTGGAATAATCTTGGGAAGCCCATATCTATGTGATAGAAAGGTAGTTTTATTTCGACATGAAAATAAATACCACTTGACAAAGGATGGGGTAGAGTATATAGTCAGATCTCATCATACAAAAGTTAATGCTAGCCTTGTAAGCACATGACATATTAAACAGCTGTTTAATTCCAGCAAAGGGTGCATGCTCATGATAGTGAGAGCGAAAGAGGCCAAGATGGCTGATGCTTTCAAAGGTTGTAATCCTGATCATAAGAAATAATTATTTTAAATTGTTTCTGATTATGATGGATTGTTTCAGGAACATAGAGGTTTGCCCCCAAAATGGGAAATCCAAGATGAGATCCATTTACAATAGGATTCTCCTTTACCAAATGTTGGCATGTATAGAATGGCTTGTATTGAGATGGAGGAGATCAAGAAATAGGTGCAGGAATTGTTAAATCAGGGAGTCATCAGACTGAGTTCTTCTCCTTATGGCTCATCGATCGTGTTGGTGCCAAAGAAAGATGACACATGGAGAATGTGCGTAGACTATAGGGCACTAAACAATATTACAGTGAAGAATCTATACCCTCTCCCTCACATTGATGAATTGTTAGATCAGTTGAAAAATGCTGTTTATTTTACAAAACTAGATTTGCATATTGGCTATCACTAGGTTAGAATTGTAGGATAAGACATTTGGAAGACTGCATTCAAAACCAAACAAGGGTTGTTCGAATGGATGGTGATTCCGCTCAAACTTTGCAATGCTTGGACCATGTTTATGAGGGTAATGAATGAGCTATTTAGGCATTTTCTTAATAATTTTGTGGTTGTATATGTGGACGATATTCTTGTACACAATAGGACATGGGATGAACATGTATGTCATACGAAGAAAGTGCTTGATGCTCTAAAAAATGAAAAATTGTATTTGAAACTGTCAAAGTGTGAGTTTTGGAAGACCTCTCTCGTTTATTTAAGCCACATAGTCGGTGATGGGAAATTGAGGATAGATCCCTAAATTGGATGCGATTATGAACTGGCCTGAGCCCACAAATGTCATAGAGGTTTGAAGTTTCTTGGGCATGGTACAATATTAGAGAAGGTTTATTGTGAATTTCTTTGTTATCGTAGCCCCCTTGCTCACATTAACCAATTTGAAGTAGACCTTTTAGTGTGGAGGAAAGTAGTAGAAATCATTCGATACACTGAAAAAGAAGATCAACACAACACCAGTGATAGCCTTACGAGATCTTCAACAACCTTTTGAGATTGAAATAGATGCTAGTGGATATGCCATGGGCACTGTATTGATGCAACAAAGAAAGCTTGTATGTTACCATTCGAAGACTTTCTCCTAGGTTATTGTGAATTATCCCACGTGTGACAGGGAGTTGTATACCTGATTAGAAAGGATACCATCATCCATACTGATAATCAGCCCTTGTAGTACCTTCAGTCACAGATCAAGCTTCAGTAAGCCCGTCACTTCAGATGGATGGGATTCCTCCAATAGTTTCGTTTGGTAATAAGCTACAAGAAGGGCACCAACAACAAAGTAGAAGTATGCTTTCTCGCCCTCCTATTTTTTCATATGTATTTTTGCAAAATGTTTCTTTATCATTAGAAAGTTATGCTGAACAATATACTAACGATGTTGATTTTAAAGAATTCTATGCAAAACTGACTCGTGGGTCACAGGTGGAAAATTATTATTTGTAGGGAAAACTATTGTACTCCCTTGGCAAACTATGCATACCCATTGATGAAAGGGTTCTTGTAATCCGAGCGGCTCATACCTCTCTAGTGTCTGGTCATTTTGGAGTTGAGAAAACTTTATGTCATTTATAGAGGTTTTGTTTTTGGCCTCATATGAAAAACATTTTGACTCACTTTGTAAAGGGTTGTGTGTTGTGTTATGTTTCAAAGCCCTCTAATAGAAAACTTGGGCTCTACACACCACTCCCTATTCTGAGTTGACCATGGGAAAGTGGTCAATGAACTTTGTAGGAGGTTTGCATATGTCTAGGAAAGGTCATGAATATTTGTATGTCGTTGTGGATCATTTTAGTAAAATGTGTATTTTAATACCTTGTAAAAAGCAGGTCACTGCTAAGAAGACTACTTATCTTTTCATTCAACATGTTTGGGTCCATTTTGGGTTGCCCACATCTATTGTGTCAGATCGAGACTCTCACTTTATTGGGGAGTTTTGGACCAAATTGTGGAGAATGATGGACATTAAGCTGAAAATAAGTACGAAATTTCATCCATAGCCTGATTGGAAGACAAAGGTCATCAACTGCACCATGGTATAGTTTTTATGAGGTTATTGTGGAAAACATCCCAATTTGTGGGATGAAAAACTTCCTTATGTGAAGCATGCATACAATCAAGTAGCACATTAATCTACACAGAGCTCACTGCTTGAGACATGTTTTGGTTATCTACCAAGGGATCCCTTAGACATGGTCTTTGGGAAATATGAGGATGGAAATGGACGAGATGATAGGGAAAAAGCACAGAAGTTTATTAAGCGGATACAGGTGATTCATCAGGCAGTACAAGAGTAGTTAGAGAAGAGCCAAGTTTAGTATAAAGACCGACATGATAAGCACCAAGTTGACCATCAGTTTCAAGTTGGGGACAAGGTAGGCTCCACATTAGCAAGGATAGAATGAAGGGAGAAGGGAAGAAATTGAGACCCATTTGATATGGTACCTTCACCATATTGGCAAATATTGGAGACAATGCTTTTCATCTTGACTTGCCTCTTTATATGAAAATGCACTCAATGGTAAATGTTGAAAACTTGAAGCTTTATGAACCTCCATTGATTATGGATATTGAAGAGGTTGCATAGATTCCTATAGTGGAAAATGTTGCACCAAAGTATCTAGACTAGTTGCCCGATGATATCATTCTCGACGGGAAAACTAGAACTTCACGATGGGGAGATGTGGAGTACATTTTTGTTGTCTACAAAGGAATGCATCCGAGTAAAGCTTAATGGATGGAGAAAGAGAAAGTGAGGGAGAAATTTCCTCACTTACCAATTGATGAAAAGGTTTTTGTTATTCCAAAAGCTCTTAGTGGGGAGGATTGGTCTAGGAGGATTAATCCAACAGGATGCTAGAGGATTGATCAAAGTTTATCTTTAGAAAAGTACCAGTGGCATGGTAAAAAACTAAACACTCAAAGTGACAGAATCTAGATAAACTTAACAATTGATCGAAGTGCTTGTCATCTTGATTCCAACAGTGCAAACGACACTGAAATCCGAGTTCATATGAAGAAGTTAGAGAAAGTCAAAGTTCTAGTTTGACTTGTTTAGGTGGAAGGAGGAGACGACGTGGAAAAATTCTCAGCGAATGGGGGAGGGCCAAATGGCAGACTGCCATTGGTCCCACATATCACATATCGCAGCAAGTAGATGAAGTAGATTATGGGAAAATCGGCCCTAGGAAAGTTGCGATGCGATAATCGCATATCACACTTGCAATAAGATAAAGTAGTTAAGAATCAGCCCCGACAGTAATCATCGATTGCGATTTGGGTTATGAATTCCAGATGCAATGTTTTATACATTGAGATTTATAATCTCGGAGGGTCCGTGTTATCACAAAATGCAATTTCGGTTGATGCGCCGATGGTTTAAGCGCCGATTGCGATTGCAATGGCGTCCGTGGATGTGATATGCTATATATTATGTTGTATAAGCCATGTGGGTTTGCTGTATTGTAGGCCACGTGATATAAGGGCTGGTCTGTACGCTGATGGAATGCTGATTGAGAAGAACCACCGATAGCATCAATCATCGAGTTCAACGTGCATTCAAAGAGGTTTCGTTCCATATTTAAATGGGGTTTCACCATACTTTTAAATGTTTGTTTCATGTATCATTCAGGCCCAAGATCCTTGTTCTTAAGACAATTTTGCTTGCCTAACTTGGCCTATGGTTAGAACTACCCAGGAGTTGAGGAATTGTCGCCATGCCTGTATAAAAGACCCTTTTGTGTCAGAAGAAGGGGGGAGGACTGGCCAATGAATTTAGAATCCATTGCACAACAGACTCTGATTCTGGCAGCAGGTTGGGACCTCTCCTTGCACAGCAAGGAGGTTCTGAGAAGTTGCAGAAAGCCCGATTATCCAAATTGGGAGCTTGGATAGGTTTTTTTGCACGATTTTTCACCAGGAGTTTAGTGGTACTGTCTATTTCTGAAGCTGGCCTTATCTTCCAGTTTGGATGTATAAGGATTGTAAATACTATGGCTTGTACTTTTATCTCTTTTTTTATGCCACTTAATGAATGAAGGCCTCCCCACTATTGAGCAGGGCGCAGAGATGTAGTCCAAATTGGAAGAACTCTGTAATCCAATCATTGTGTCATGGTTTTCATGTTCTTCTAGTTATTTCTGCATTGTTTATGTGTTTTTAAGTTCTATGGTTAAGAAGCTCTGTTGTATGTAATTTCAATGCATCTATAAGTAAAATATATTGGATCAGGAATGAAAGTTTTTACCCCCAATAGGGAACAACATCTGAGGAGCCTTTGGATGTTAGGGAGGCCACCAAGGCCATGAAAGCGCCGCACATGGATGACTGAGTTGCTCAGAGAATGAGCAACACCTTCAATAAGGGGGTTGATGTCGAGTCCCATCAATAGGTACATCTTGAAGATCAATATGCCATCCTCTAGCCTTAAACTATCCTTCTCTTACATTAATTCACATTTTTCATTATATTATTCTTGGTAAGAGGAGTAAACGATGTTTGTAATAGTATGTGGCATAATTTGGTTTAATTGTAGAAAAATGAAGCATTTTTTAGGCTATTACTATGCAGGGGATTAATGGAGACAACTAAGAGAGAATCTAGGGATTTTTTTCCACCTCCTTAACTCCCTAAACTCAGCTTTGGATCACCATATCCTCTCTCACCAATTCGAGTTCATTGGCAGTTGAGTGACTCCTAGTCCAAGTGAAGATCAAGAAGGACAAGATCCACCATTTTTGAGATCAAGGAGGGGACCATTCCTAATTTCAAGGGAGTTGCTTCAACTGCCATCTTGTATAAATAAAATAAAAGAAGATGTCATTAGGATTTGAAGTTTTTTTCAGCTAGGTGAAGCTACTGAGTTCTAAGTTTGACATTGTTATTTTTAACTTTTATGTGATGTGTTAGACCTGCAATTTTTGATAATGGGAAGTTGGATTTTAAGTTGCATCCGAGTTAGTTTTAGAGGGTTGAGACCCTTGGGTTTGGGCCCAACCTAGAGGATTTGGTCCCTCTTCTTGTACTTATGTTTATTCTTGATTCCAAGTAGTTCATAGTTTCTTGCATTACTGCCTACAAAATCCTATGGTTGTAGACTCTACATCACCTCTTTTGTGGGAGAATGAGTGGAAGGATTCACAACCACAACCCAAAAATATTGTGTTTATGATTTCTTGGAAATAGATTAGCGTGAATTGTCATGTTTTACATTTTCTTCTATAGCTTAGAATTTAGTTTAGTGATTAGATCAGTGGTATTGCATGAATTAGATTTTATTTAAATTCAACTCATCTTTTCCATCATACATCATTTCATTTTGTTAATCATAAATGGATGCATGCATGTGATTGATTGTAGGGTTGGTTGATTTGCAGGGAAGGGCACCTTCACCACTTCCATCCTAAGATATTTCATCTTCTACTTCCACTTCCAAACCTTGTCCCAAAACCTTGTTTTATAAGCTATTATGCCTAAGTCACTGAGAGCACTCATCCTAGTGAAAGATAGGCCTCCGAGAGTTCTTGAGCTTGGATAGGGGCTCAAACCAACCTCCTCTAATTTGCTTCAACTACTATCCACCTCTCCATACCCTGAAGACAACGTTTTCACCTTAAAAAACCACTCGGATTCCCTCTTGTATCATTAGAGGCCTTCCTATAACATTACATGCCTTCTTTAGCAAACCTGTAGAAACATTTTCCTTCATCAGTTTCTATCCCTACTACAAATTTGACTTAGCATAGATGTGTAATGACCCCCAGGTATGGTAATATGATTAGGAAAAGCTCTTAGGCCTCTCAAAACCTTCGTTTTCTTCACTGCATGGTAGAGTTAGTTTCTTTATCATGCAAGTAGGTTACTAATTTGTGAGAAAGTATGAATTGGGTAGATGGTACATGAAATTCTAATTGGTAATTTGATGAATTATGAAAGATAATTTAGTTTCCTTTCTGCAAGTAGATGTGGTAATTTGACGAATTCTTCAAGATAACATAGCTTTATTTCTGCATGTAGGTTAGCCTTTGTCATTTCATGAATTAATTAGTTAAGTTTTTACAAGTTGAGTCAATGGCATTTCTATTTTCATAGATAGAAGAAATTTTCAATTGTCCTTTTCTCAAGATTTCATTCTAATTTAGTAAGAGGAAGGCTCTCTCAGAACTTGTTGATCTAATGTCATAACTAAGGGTGGAATGAGTGGAATCCTATCTTTTGTGCGTTTAAAATTGTCACCCCAAAGTTTGTACGAACCTCGGGTTGATAATTTGAGTTGAGGAGCCCTTGGGAGTTGCAAAATTCTTGCTGCAATACGAGGGCTCACCATATATCATGATTCATATGATTGTATTGATGCATTCTCAATGTATGCCATGGTATTGTAGAATTCTATCATGGTGTTAAAGGGCATGAAGATAACTCCCATGTCTCCTGTTCACTCCTAAAAATGACCTACTACTAGATGGAGAACACCTGATAGTTGCATAGGGAGATTGAAATTTTTTGTAGGTCTTGTCATGTTTATTCATGTCTTGATGTTGCAGAGGTGTTGTAAAGGCTATCATGATATACAAGCTCTTTTTTGACGCTGAGCTACATGTTTGATGCCACTTGATGCAATTCCTACACTCATGAGTTTGTTCCTTCACTAATGAAGTCTATGTCTTGTATGAGCTCAAAAAGAGGTTGCAAAGTTGTTTATGAGACTTGTCCTGGCTTGGAAAAGTCTTACAGATGTTGGAGAAGTTGTTTAAGTGATTCAGGAGAGTTTTGAGCTGAAAGGAGTTGAATTTTACTATCCTCATCCACAACTACTGGGAGAGAGTTTCATGGGTGTGGCGATAAGCCTTCAATCAAGATCTATCAGTTACATCCATGTGACTATAGCCGAGATCTGCTAGTGTTTTCATTATGGTTGTGGCATAAAAGGGAAATTCTCCACATTTCTCGCGTATCTAAGGTATTTTTTGAGTTTTTTTGGCTGTCTTGTTCGAGACTCCATTAAAAGGTAGGAAAAAGGTTAAATAAGTTCTAGAAAATGGTTAAAGTGGATAATATCTCTCTCATTGAGTGGAATTAGTGGCAATATCAAGTCAAGGAGTTGAATCCAGATCAAATCAAGTGTATGAACATATTTGTTGAGTGCTCCATCACTTTTAGTATTTATTGATCTAATCATCTCAAAAAATTATAAATAGTTGAATGCTATGAGGTTATTTGGTTCGTTATTTTGAGTGTGTGAGAGCATTCCATTGAGATGGAATTGAGAGAGAAAATATATAACTATAGCTTCTCATGCAGAATTACAGAAAGTTTTTACAGTGATGTATGTAGGAATTAGAGATCAAATTTGATGAGAATATACATAGGGTGAATTTCATAATAACATATGCTATGTATTTATTTGCTTTTCATTGTAGCTTTTGGTTGGATGGATTGAGAGATGTGCATGATGGATGTAGTGCATACTATATATTAGTTTTTATTACGTAGGTTTCAGATTTTATTATGCATATAATGGTGTTTAGAGAAGAGAAGAGGAAGAAAAAATTGGTTGATAGAGTGTGATGATTTGATTTGGAGATTTGTTGCTGATGATTTGTCATGGTTTTGCTGTAGAGATTATTGCTTTGATGAGATTGGAGCCTAGTTCGAAAATGAATGAAAGCATGGCTCTAAGATTTTGATAGGGGTGGTGGTTTCTTGTTGGTGGTAGCCAAAAAAGCAATATTTTGGGAGTTGTGACTCCATCTGTGGCAGCAGATAGTCCAGTGGTAGCTAAGTGAGGCTCATTGGGAGTGGTTTCTTTCAACAAGTGGTGGCTTGTAGAGACGTGTGAGTAGAGACTTCCTAGCTAGTCAATGCAAATAATACTGATTATAGGAGTGGTGGATCCTTTCTAGAGGATGCTAGCTAAATCGATGTAAAATAATATTTGATTAACGAATTTCTAGAGAAACGCAATAACAATAGGGTAGTTTTTCTCCTCTCGAGGGTTTCCACAAAAAATACTTGTGTCTTATTGTGCATGCTTGTGTTGATTCTTATGATGGTTTTTATGTGTTGAATTCATGCTGTTTTGACTTTCATATATGTTAATATTGTTCATGTGTATCGCTATTTGGTAATACATCATTTAAAAAAAAAAAGTAATATAGTTGTTATCACTACTAATTTAGCCCCCCCTCTTAGTACTGATCTAGTTTCTTACAATTGGTAACAAAGTCAGTACCTTTGATGCAACTTAATTGCTGGAAGGTGGATCTAGGAAAATCATGGGTTATCAAGATGCTTCATGACACAATGCCTTAAAATTTTGAGCTTGGAGAGAGAAGGTGAAATCAGAAATATTTTCTCGAGGATTCGAGGTATGGAAAATGGTGATAGATGGTAATGTTGCTAAACCATTTTCACAACAATATCAACTATTGGATACACAAACCATATGAGTAATGTATTATAATATTCATGATGAGAACATTGAGAAAATCATGGATCTCAATACTGCAAGAGCGATCTGGGATAGGTTGCATTCACTGCATGGAATAGAGATTTGGAGAAATGATGAAGAGAATGAGAAATTGATTTAAGACGAAACCCAACTTAGTGCAACATTGGCACAAAAAAGCAACTTTCAACAGAAAATAGAGATTTGAAAAGGATTCCCCATTTTTTTGATGAGAAGGAATGTGCCTAATCATTAGATTAAAAACCTTGTTGGAAGAAGGTAGACGAGTTGAAGAAGGAATGAGAAAGAAATACAAATAAAAGGAGGATCAATGTGAGAGACTAGAAGTTGAAGTGGAATCATGAAAAAGACATTTAGAGAAGAAAACCACTCAACTAAAAACCAACCAAAATTCCATGTCAGTTAAGTCATATTGCAATATGCATAAAGGAGAAACTAGATTAGTTGTAGCTATAAGCATAATAGATGATAATAATAGCAAAAAAAGAAAGAAAGAAATCCATCAACACAACCAAAAATTAAAGAAGGAGTTGATTGAAGCAAATCCAAAGCTAATTCCAATAAAAGAACCTAGAAGATCATTCCCACCCTTGGGAGATGTGAGATGCTTGAACTAACAAAAGTATGGACATATCACAATAAACTGTAGAAGCATGCTACAAAAGAATTAGTTGTATAGAATACCCTATCAAGCATACAACCAAAGAGGATTGTCACCTTCATGAAGTTCAACCAAAATTAGGTATAATAGTCATTTTTTGGGTTAACAATGACTTTGGCTACAAGGCTATTGCATGCAGGTTGTGTAGGTTTGAACCCCATACAGAAATTACCTATATATGAATTCTAAAACACAAAAAACAAAGAATGCGAGAGCATAAGACATAAAACACATATACACAGAGATTTTCCCCTGGATCCCAAAATCAGGACTACCAGCCTGATTTTTCATTATATTTCTTTCAATGCTACAATACATATTTATACATGCTGAAGCATCCAATACCATGGACCGAAACCATTGTGTCCAAAACCATGGACCGAAAACCATAGGTAGGTTTTCCCAACCTAATAGAGGGTCCAATTTTTTTTTCTCAGGGCGCTGCCTCGAACCTCATAGAGGGGGCCTACTTTCCCCCCTCAAACCCCTCGGACAAGGGGGGCTACCGGCCCCCCTATGACCCACCCGCTACGCAATCGACACAAAAAAAGGGGTGCTCCACCCCCCCTCTAACCCCCTGGTTCACTATGTGGGTTAATCGTGGAAATAATATAACACAACCCAAGAGGTTGCATGAAAAGATGAGTAAAAGGAAGATCAAGAGATTCAATCAAGTCTTTTCTTCCATTCCTTTGTCATATCAAGTGCTACATATGTGACAATTTTTTTCATATGGCCAAATTTACAATATGCCAAGGTTCTTAAGGCCATCCAATCAAAGAAAAAAGAACATGAAAAGTAGGCTAGACAAGAGGACATGAGGTCATCCACATGCAAGAGATAAACCACTCAAAGTTTGGATGAGATGGAGCAAAAAGAATCTACAAGGAGAAAGTAAGTCTCGCATGGCCTTAGGGGGAGGATATTGTTAATTTTCCACTGCTCTAGGCTATATCAATTTCCTTATCCTGGAGTCAATACTTCATTAATCAATATTTCCAACAATAATTAGTTCTTACAATAATCAATAGTAATTGAAGATAGAATAGTAAATGTAATGACAAGAGGAGAAAACAATAACATCAACAAGAGGCACCGATTTGGTCAAAGACCAGGTAAAAACCCCACAAGGGGGAAAACCCTTTCAAAATTATTCTTCTATTAGATTGTCTTCAAATGTTCAACATAAAGTAAAATGAGCCCAAATCCATAAGAGTTAAAGTCAAAATTTGACTATTCAAATAGGAAAACCAGTATCCAATCAATATAAGCTAATAAATTCAAAATTAGACAAACTTTCAAATATACTATATTGTCAAAGTCAACAACTCTCAAAACTGCCTTAACCAGTCCACCAGTCAACAATTAAAGTGCCTTTTAACAACTCGTTCAAAGGTAAAACAACATGAACTTGAATGCAGGTCAAAGATTAGTCAAAATAGTCTTGAAAATCCATGGTCAAACTTGGTCAATAGAGAGAGGAGATATGTGGTCAATGCAGGTTTGAAATTTGCATTTAATCCCTATGGTCAACAATGGTTAAAGTTCCCATAACTTCTTGGTTTTTGTGCCAACAAAATTGGCTTGCTAAAATAGAAATATACACAAGAGATCGAACCAAAAAGTAGCTTGAAAAAAGGTGTTCAACGATGGTCAAAGTGGAAATGAATTTCAAAATTTCAGCCTCTTGAGAATTTCCTTCTTCCTACTAGCATGTTTGAAGAGAAACCCCTGCAATTTTAGATTGTGAGAACCAAATGAAGAAGAGATGCTTGAGATGTGATGATTTCCAAATTAGCTTGATGTTTCATGAATTTATAGGCATTGGAGGAAGGCTAATTTTTCCTTAGGCTAACCTTGACAATTTGTGTACTTGTGGGCTTAACTTCAAAAATACATTTTTCCTTATCCAAATTCAGTACTTCAAAGGTCAATTTTGGTCCTCTTGGCAACACGAATCTAGTTAAATGATTGGAATTTTCACTAAGCTACCAAATTAACACTCCCTCTCAGATAGGGAGAAATTCTAACTACATCATGTGATCATTGCAAATATATCATCATCAAATCACGTCTCATCTATGCTTGATTCTATCTGCCGAATCATTCTCAAATTTAAAGAAGAAGAATATTAGGGGAGCTTCAACTACCTCCCTCTATATCCATCATGGAGCCACTGCTACCACCCAGAATCACTGCTAGTGGGGAGCCCAATGCTACTACCTGAGAATCTTTTCCAGTAGGGAGCCAATGCTACTACCTGGGAAATGTACAGACAATAGGAGGGATTCCACTTACCTTATGAGGTAAAGGTCGTATCTAACCCACTGCATAGTGATAATAGGAGGTATATTACTTACCATAAATGGTAAGGATCATGTCTATCCTATTATCTGCTGATCTTCCCAAACGAAACCTTAAGAGTCAATGGTATAACACCTGCATCTCTAGCTTGAGTGGGATGCCACTTACCATAAATGGCAAAGATCATGCCTAACTCAAGTAGCCAAAACCCATTCACTAAATGGGTGGGAAAGGAAGATGCTAAATGGGGTATAATTTGTCAGATCTAGAGGTCCCTCAACCCTAGGAGCTCTAAGGCTCAATTCCTCACCCTGGGAGCTTAGAGAGGGGGGAAGAGCATAACTCATTGTCCTTGATAAGTCGAGACCCTTACCCAGTAGGGTCACATCCATCAGTCCAAGTTTCTCCATGTCTGGAATCTACTCATTAAATGAAGTATGACAAAGTCTGATAGCTCCTCTCTGCACCATATCATATCTGGTCTCAATGTGCTTGGATGTGGGATTCATTTCTAATTAGATTCCACTCCTGTTGTCACAATATATCATCTTTGTATCTAAGACCTACTCAAACAACTCTAGAATGCTAACAATGTATCATTACTCGGCTACGCTTAAGGCAACAAACTTCTAATTCCTACTTATCCATGTTATCATCGTATATCCCAAGCAACAGCCAAATGTGCTCTTCCTGTCACTGACGATTCCAACCCAATCATCATCGGTGTATTCATGCAATCTCGTATTTATGGAAGTGTATCTAAGACCAAGATCTTTCACCTCGAACTCAAAAGACAACTCCTTCTTATGTTCAATCATTAGAGGCTCACTACTTGTCAATAATGGATTGTCAATATATAAAACCAAAATCAAAGTCATACCTTGGACCAATTTGAAGTAGAGGTTAAGATCAACACTGCTTCTTGTGAGTCCAATCTTCACCAGATAATAGTCAATTCAGGCATACAAGGCTTGGGGAGCTTGCTTCAAACTAAATAATTCGTCTACAAACTCAAGAATTATTTTCCTGTACTTCAAATTCTTGAGGCTTCTCAACACATAATTCTTTATTGTAATTCTCAATGCTTCCATTTGCTTCATGCTTTATCTTAGATATCCATTTTGAAGTTGTTTCAAAATCCCCTTGAGGTCTCAGAACAACATCCCATACATCATTCTTCATAATCGATTATTCAACCATAACATCCTTTAAAACCTATTCTTTCACAACTACACCATTTTGTTCAGGATTATCATTGATCTGGATCTTACAATTGAGGAATGGTCCCCTTGATTTATTTTTAATTCGGTGCCATAACTCACTTTGATAATTAGTGTCATGGACCATTGTTAGAAGAGGTTTTCAATTGAATCTATATAGTCCTTCAACTCTATATCCCAGTGTAAAAGCATCTTTCATTCGAGATTCCTTCTGTTAGGAGAGGACCTCTCCATTAATGAAGGCTAATCTCATTCCTTTGTCATCCAAAGTCGATATAGATACAAAATTTCTGTTTAACCCTGACACATATATCACATTATGAAGCAAAATAGATTCACTAGAGTCCAGATGAATTTTAATAGAACCAAAGCCCTTCATAGAATATGAGGTTTTGTCCCCAAGAATAATCTTCAAATTCATTTCCCTCTCAACCAGATTTGAGAGGACTTACTTATACACGGAGAGGATTATAGAAGACCCAAGATCTAACAACTATCTATTATATGAATATGGAGGAGAAGAAGTAAAAAAGGGCTGAAATTGACTATTAGTTATGTTACTTTCATACCTGGAGTTTCTTGACTTCTTTTAAGGACAAGGACTTTCTTCACAATCATTTGGAGAATCTCTTCTCTTACAATGGGGTCTCCCTCTTCTATCATCTCACCTTTTTGTATCATCACTTCTTATTCTATCATCACTTCCTCTTCTATCATTGTACCTATTGTTGTTTTAGCTTTGGTCGGATCTTGGAGCATCTCTATTTCTCAGATAGTCTCAGGCATAGTGACCACACTTGTGACAATTGTAACATTCGATATCCATTGATATTATATTAGAGTCATTTGGTTCAAGAGAAGGCCTATTTGAACCAGATGGTATTCTTTTCCTTTTTTCTTCTTGTCTTGTGTAACAAATGTAGCGGGTTCTTCTTCTCCATCAAGAACATCAATTACTTTATCCCAATTCAATATTTCATCAAGAAATCTTTTTAACAATAATTAATTATTCTAACAATCAAAATTAATTGAAGATAAAATAGTAAGTGTAATGACAAGAGGAGACAATCAAGAACACCAACAAGAGACACCGATTTGGTCAAATACCAGGGAAAAACCCCACAAGGGGGAAACCCTTTCCAACTTCTTCTTCTATTAGATTGTCTTCAAATGTTTAGCAAAGAGTAAAATGAGCATAAATTCATAAGAATCAAATTCAAACTTTGACTATTCAAATAGGTAAACCAATATCGAATCGATATGAGCTTCAAAAGTCAACTTTAGTCAAACTATCAAATCTCCTATATTGTCTAGGTCAACAATAGTCAAAACTTCCCTAACTAGTCCACTAGTCAATGGTCAAAGTGCCTTCCAACAACTTGGTCAAAGGTAAAAAAATTGGCCTTAAATTTGTGTCAAATATTATTCAAAATAGTCTTGAAATTTATTGCCACACTTGGTCAATAGAGAGAAAAGGTCTATAGTCAATGTTGGTCTGAAACTTGCAATCAATCCCTGCAGTCAACGATGGCCAAACTGCCTAGAATTGCTCAGTTTTTTCCAACAAACTCAGCCTGAAAAATAAAAATATACCCAAGAGATTGAACCAAAAATAAGCTTCAAAACAGGTGGCCAATGTTTCTCAAAGTGCCAATGAATTTCATAATTTCGGCCTCCTGAAAATGTCCTCCCTCCTACTCACACATGTGAAGAGAAACCCCTGTAATTTCAAATTGTATGAACCAAATAAAGAAGAGATTATTGAGATGTGATGATGTCCAAATGAGCTTTAGGTGTCATGAATTTATAGACATTGAGGGAGGGATAATTTGTCCTTAGGCCAACCTTGACAATTTGTGTACCTATGGACTTGACTTCAAAAATACATTTTTCCTTATCCAAATTTAGTACTTCAAAGGTCAATTTTGGTCCTATCGGAAAGAGGAATATATTCCAATGATTGGAATTGATTGCTGAGATGCCAAATTAACACAAATGGAACATATTGTTTTGCATGTAGATTCATTGAAGATGTTGCCATAGCAAGAGAAACACATGTGAATAGATTTGCTTATTGAAGAGTTGTTTTGATGTATGCAAACAAGGTTTGATGATACTTATCCTTTTTGGTGATGATTTTATGATGAAATATTTTTTCTACTAATGTTGTATCTGCATCGACTATTGTGATCACGTTATGATATAGGATTTGTGATGTGACCATGAGCACAAATATCTCTAGGAAGAACATTGACAAAGTGTGATGACACATGTTCAGGGGGAGAATATAATATGGTTCCAATGTTTTAGTGGTATTGAGGGAATCATGGCTCCTTGGAGGAGTCGGCTATGTATACCATGCTATGTGCTTATTTGACATTGATCCATTATAGAAGTATGTGGTTTGGTTGTGCATGGATTATATGCTAGCTCGTAGTATTACATGAATGTTATAGCACCATTTACCACCCTTGGTATTTGTGATGCTTGGTTTATGGTCTAGGGCAACCCCTCCTTCCAGACTTGGTCCAAATATATAAAAAACAATGTTTTATTCCCTGTATGCTACTTTTCCCTGAGATGGAAGCGTGTACACGCGGGTCAGTCAATACCCAACCCGCGTATATTTATTAAAACACTTAAAAAAATAAATTTCCTTAATTATGGGCAGATTTCACGGGTTTTACCTATTGATTACCTACTATTTCCCATGGCCCAACTGTTTCCCAACTAAAAAACTAATTGGGAGAAGTATAAATAGACTTGTATGGGAAGGCCTAAAAGGAGGGGAAGAGATAGAGTTATTATACTGAGATTATCCCTGACTGAGTCTGATGAATCCCTGTGCCTCATGCATTTCCCCCCCATGCATTAGGAAACCCTTGTTTCCTTGATTATAGATATTCTCCTTCTTGCTTGAGATATCATGGTGTTGGTTATGGAAGAAGATTGTTGAAGGTTGGGATAGGACGAATCCAGAGGATGGTTCCACTTGGAGCCCGAAGAAGAAGACTCAAGTGAATTCTCTCCATGTTATTTATAGCTTACTGAAATAAAAGAAATGTTGCCTTGTTTTCGAAATCAAATTACTATCCATCCAGAGGATCAGCACAAGACAACCTTTATTTGTCCTTGGCGCATGTTTGCATACAAAAAGATGCCTTTCGGTCCTAAAAATGTTGGAACTACCTTTTAGCGGGCCATGTCTTATTCTTTCCACGACATCAAGCATGTTATCAAAGCATACTTGGATGACTTAGCTACTCGTTCTCGCAAGAGAATTGATCATCCCAGCTACCTTCGGTTAGTTTTTGAGAGATGTCATTTTTATAAAATCTGGTTGAATCCGAATAAGTGTGTTTTTGCGGTCACATCTGGTCGGCTGTTAAGATTCATCGTATCAACTGGAGGGATTCACGTTGATCGTTTCAAGGTTGAGGCAATAATAATATTGCCTCCCCCATTTTCCATTCATCAACTTCAAAGTCTTCAAGGAAAGGCAAATTTCTTGAGGAGATTTATAGCAAATGATGCCAAGATTACCAAAGGATTTATGTGTTTGCTTAAGAAAGGAGTTTCATTTTTGTGGGATGACTTCATGCAACGATATTTTGATGCTTTGAAAAAGGCATTAACCTTTGCTCTGTTGTTGAGTCCACTAGATTATGGCAGAGATTTCCTTTTGTATCTTGTTGCGGCAGAATCAACCATTGGTATGGTTCTGGTTCAGGAGGATGATGCTCTCAGTGAGCATGTAATCTACTACTTGAGTCAAGGCTTAGTAGGACCTGAGCTACGCTATTCTCCCATTGAGAAATTGGCCTTGGCATCTATCCATGATGTCTAGCGGCTTTGTCATTACATTCTGCTACGTAAAACGTTTGTCTTAGCGGTTGTTAATCCTTTTCGGTTTGTCCTTAGTAGGCGAGTTATTGGGGGCAATTATAATTGATGGATTGTTATTTTGCAAGAATTCAATATCGAGTTCTTATTAGTCAAATCAAAGAAGTCATTAGTTTTTGCAGAATTAATTTCAGAGCTGCCTTGTAAGGAAGCCATCCTTTATGAGGAAAATTTTCCTAAACAACATTTATTCCTCATTTCTTCACAAGATCCCTAGTACGAAGATATCATTATATATCTCTAGACTTCAAAGTTCCCACCTACTTTCTCCAAAGATGAATGTCGAAAGTTATGTCACCTTGCCCAAAACTTTGTTATCATTGGTGATACATTATATCACAGAGGGGTTGACTCAATCCTTAGGCGTTGCTTAACTTTGGAAGAAGCTGAGTCTGTACTTAATGATTGCCACAGTGGAGCTTGTGGTGGTCATCTATCAGGGCTTGCAACAACCCATAAATTTTTTTGTGCAGGCTACTTTTGACCTTCAATTTTCAAATATTGTATTGAAGTGGTCAAACATTTCCATCCTTGTCAAATCTATACCCGGAAAATGCACACGCATCCAGCTCCACTTATTCCTGTCATCACTATCATTCCATTTATGAAGTGGGGCATTGATTTTACTACTTGTAATCCACCTTCGACAGTGAATCACAAGTACATCATTATGGTAATGGAATACTTTATGAAGTGGACTAAGGCCATGCCTACTTACAAAAAGGATAGTGAAACAACAACTCTGTTTCTCTTCAACCAGGTTATTTCATGATTTGGTATCCCAAGAGAGATTGTCACTGACCATGGTAGTCACTTCTAGAATCAACTGATGACCGAATTGGCTTTCAAGTTGGGCTTCTGGCAAGAGCATTCGTCTCCATATTATTCTTAGGCCAATGGGCAAGTTGAAGCCATGAGTAAGTCCCTTAAGACTATCCTGCAAAGGACAATTGATAAAATTGGCACATCATGTTGTAGCTGACACTCTAGGAATATCAAACCTCGGTTAAGGATGCCATCGATTTTACTCCTTTTAAATTAGTTTATAGGCTGGAATCTATTTTTCCTATCAAATGTGAAATTCTATCCCTTAAGCTAGCTATAGAACTTCTTCCAGAGACATCTAGTCTCGAAGAACACCTCATTCATTTCGAACATCTTGATGAGCAACATTGAGATGCATCCATAATAAACAAAGCCCATAAGAAGCGGGTTAAAACTCAGTATGATAAAGTTGTCCGTCCTCGGGTTTTTTCTAAAGGCAACCTTGTCTTAGTCTATGACCAAGACAAATATGCCCTGGGGGCAGGCAAAATAACATCTATGTGGTATGGTCCCTTTATAGTCAAGGAAGTTTTGGGAAAAGGGGCCTATGAATTAATTGATTTTGAAGGGAAGAAGCTGGAAGAGCCCTGTAATGGGCTCTACCTTAAGCAGTTTTTTTCTTAGGCTTCGACTGAGAAATTTCTTGTTTGTATATATTGTATATTTATACATATTTGTCTGGCATTTTGTGATATCAAAATTTTTTGATCTGCTTTGGTTGGTGTTGATGGATGATTCAATTTATTTCGGATTCGCCGATGGTGCTAGTAGGCACACTCGAAATATTGCTTCCACGGCTTGGGTGATTTATTATCCATCTGGCTAGTTGATGGTGTCGAGGGGAGTATGTATTGGCCCTGCTTCGAATAACATTGCGGAATATACTGCCGTTCTTAATTTACTATCTGAAGCAATTTATTATGGGATTGATTCGTTGGTAGTTTATCTAGATTCACAGCTGGTGGTGTCACAGTTAAATAACATTTATCAGGTTCATGATCCTTATTTATATCACCAATTTTTGAGAGTGATAATGTTGCAACGATCATTTATTTATATTACATATGTTCACATTCCATGATCTGAGAATTCATTAGTAGATTCTATTGCTAATCAAGCATTAGATTGGCACATTAATCATTCATATAATTAAATAACATAAACAAATTTGAATCTGTATATATATCATAAAATCACCTGTATATAGATAAAGTGTTCAAAAAATAATGTACAAAATTAGGACAAGATGCCCTCAAAATTTGGTTTCGTGCCCATAATCATGTCCAGTCATACATAGGTTTGTCTATCGACCTGGCGCAGGGTGAGCGGCTAAAAAGTTAACCACCACATTGGCTACACGCTGAAGTATCTAGACCCAGTCTCATGGTACCCCTACCGCCCGACACTGCATCTCGTCAGGTAGGTCCTCTATGGCTATCATAGGTACCTGGTGAGTTAGTCTCACCAAGTTTCTCTGAACTACATATAAGACTTTCTCTGTCTCAGTTGCTGCCTCTTCGACCCCTCTTTTGTGATGCCAGTGCCTTGGAAACTCATATGATCTCAGTGGACCCACATCTAGAACATGATAATTTTGTCAGTATTTTGTCTCATAAAAAATATTTCTAAGTTCATTTCATATTAAAAAATTCAAAAAATCTTAAAAATTCACAAAAACTTAAAAAATTGTTACCTACGTCTCCCCATGCTGCATTTGGTGATAACACGAAGTCTGGATATCCTTGGAAATCCATACCAGCATACGGGTAGTCGTTGACTGCGATGATCGGTTGGTCCCATTAGGTGAAAAAATCATCATCAAAAGTCATTCTAGGAACATCCCCACCTCCAAGGCGTTTCATCAAGTCCTCCCATCTACCCATTCATGGATCTCTAGGGCTGCTGATGGACACAGATACTTTGGGACATAGCCAAGTACCTTCTCGAAGAAGAATGAGCATAAGGTAGTCCCATATCCAAAATTATTTGTCTGGCCCTTCTGTATAGAGGTCAATTGGCTCTTCATGTTAGTTAGAAGAGGCGTGCACCAGTCAAATACCATGGTAAGACATTCCATTGCCATGCTTATGGACACTCGTGATGCCTAATGTAGTGAAGATGACCCATTTACCCATGCAATGGTAAATAGCATAATCCCCAGGGATAAACTTTCCACATGTTTGATTGGAATTTGACTTCCAATCTTCTCTAGATGTCCAGGACAACATATATGGACATAGTCTTCTACTGAAAGACTGTCATTTGAATCAATGACCTCCCCTCTTCGGGAGAGACCTGTAATAAATTAGATGTCTTTGACCTCAATCCGTAGAGGCATTTGGTCTATCATGAAGGCATCATCCTCTGCACTTTAGTAGTGGATCAGTAGTTCGAGCAAGCACGTGTTGGCTTTCATGTTTGGCATTTTAAATAATTTCAATAAGCCACAGTTTCTTAGAGTGTCTAGTGCATTTTGGTCATTCATTAACTCATTATCAATTATGGTATGCTCTCTTTCCCTCCATGCGATAGTCATCCTGCAAAAAATTAGAGTTTAAACCGTTAGTTTTTATGTTTAAACTTTAACTCGTGTACACGTGGGTTCTCTTTACACATAGTCGCATGTAGGCCCATCGTATATGTGGGTTGATCACATCTAGCCCACGTGTACGCAGAGTTGGATTTTTGGGCATAATTTCTCACAGTCAGAACTTTAAGAAAACTTATAAAAACTATCACAAAACATTACAAGTATGATTTGAGGTTACCTAATAAATTTGGGGCGATTTGAATGGTTTAATTGTTCAGAGGAAATCTTGCTTTGTTTTGCTCCACAACACTTTACTCCAAACAGAAATGAAAAAACTGTGAGTCTAAAAGTCATTATATAACTTTGAAATTGCAAAATATTTTTTCAAAAATTGATTTTTGTCTCATGGATTTTTTTGACCCATGGGCTTGGATTTTCGAGAGTGGGTTGTTTTTTAGGATATTTTGGAGAATTCTTCGAGATGTTATTTTGGTCCCATGACTGCTGACTCGTCATGGCAGGTATCGTTCACTCATTGGCATTTAGGTTAAGGAAAACCATTTTCCGCTGCGTCTTGCATACTAGCCTCCATTCAACGATACGTTAGCCATAGGGTCGACCCCATCGTATCTTGGTTAGAAAACCATTTTCACTTGCCGATTTTGAAATCGTGATGTGATGGTAGAGCCATCCTTTACATGGGCATCTTAGTTAGAACCTTGATGACATTGGTTTCCCATGCTACTATACTGAGTAGGCTCAGGAGTCCTCTTTAGTCCTACCATGACTTATGCGTTGAAGACACATTCGACTTTCTTCCGCGTTGATTTCTGGGCTTATACCCTAGAGGCTCCTTTGTGTTGAGTTATACTGCTGCATTGCATTTTGACTATTTGCAACTTTTTTGCCTTGAGCCGACTTCACTTGGACTCATGTTTAAGCCACTTATTTAACCATGTCTTTTGCAAAATCAACCATGCAATCACTCTAGCTTCTGCAACTTGATGCATCCTTTTACCCGTGGAAAGAGCATCCCTTCGAGTGTCCTTAACCAGTTTCGCCTCCCTGCATTGAGCATAGGAATGTTCCCCTTCCAGGAACTAGATCATCTGTTTCTTTGACACTCGTTCTTTCCACTGTACTATAGCATTCTTTTATTCTTTTTCCAGCTTAAAGAAAAAGACAAAAAAAAAATTATATATTCCAAAAAGGGCTCGAATGGGACAACATTTCCATATTTTGTTGGCAGCTAGAGTCAGCCGTGTCGCCCTTGAACAAAGCACTCAAAAGAAAGTCTCTCCTCAATTTAGGCAGGATTTAGTTTGACTTAGGTATGCCTTAACCTTGTTGTTGAGTCAGTGCTCCTCCGATTGGTTACCTCTTCCAATCATATGGAGAGTTTTCTCATGCCTCCTACATGACGAACTTATACATAGTTATCATATGCTACCATATAGTCATCATTGAGTTGTGATTTTGTTCAAGGGAAGTAAGCCTGAGTCGGCCTCTCTGCGGTGTCTCTTGAACTATTTTTTAGTCAGCCATCTCTAGTTGTTAGTGTCATGTTTTTTATCACATCAGTTATATTGGTCCTTTTCTCATGCCGGTTAGAGAAGGTCTCCATTGACTTCTTGCTAGTGGGTCTTGTCTTTATTGATGATGACATATTGCTCTAAGGGCAGGCCTAGAGCCGCACCCTGGCCCTATTTTCATTATTGATAGGTCACCTTGTGCTCAACATCGATCAGTATCATGGGTCTTTAACTGAGTGGTTTCCCTTATGTTCGACATCAACTTTCATTATCATACAAAAGGATTTGTGCAGTGCCTTGGTTTCCATTTGACCCTATTGGTGGATTCCTCGCCTTTGTGTCAGCTTTCATTATTGGTTGGTTCAGAGGGTTTCTATCGTGCACTAGCTACATCTTGTGTATGCTGGAAACGTGCTTTAGTTGGGTTACTACATCTTTTTCATCCAATTCCTTCCACATTATTGGCCTAGGGGTTACATTCGCGCTAGATTGATGAAGGATTCCTTATTGCCTTCCTTCTAGTGGATCTTTTCCTATCGACTACAACTCACTTGCTTTGGGAAAAAGATCTAGAGTCCATTTGGCAGTACCTTGGGGTTTGTAGTCATCAGTGGTAGATTCCTTCGCTATCGACAGTGGGAAACCATCATTGTCCCCTGATTGATAGATTCTTCCAGGTGTACAACTTCAACTCATTTATTTGCACTTGTTAGATTGTACTGGGTACCTTGACTCTCATTATCATTATCAGTGAGTAGTCTCACATTTGTTAACGGTATACATCAGTGACCAATAATCAAATGATTTCTCACGTGGTCGACCTCAGATCATTTATTCCCATTGTGTAGAAATGTACCATGGCAGTCGGTGAAGACCTCGGGTTGCATCAACATGTTTTGGTTCACTTGTCAGTTGCTCTTGTTGCTGCTAGTTGACACCATCCACCTTATATATTGTAGTTATTCACAACAACATCTTATATGCTAGCATCCGAGTTGCGATGTAGTATCATTTTATTCCATCATGTTCATTTGGTACTTTTGGGATCAGTTTTTGACATTAGTGACCAACTTCATCCTTTAGCGTCATTGGTTGCCTTCTTGTATGTGATATTCTAACATGTAATTTTTTTCGATCATGATTAGATGATCCATCATGTACTTTTAGTTCTTTATACTTGTACACATATTGGATCCACTTTTACTTGATATGCGGACATGATTTACTTTTTCTGAGCATGGGTATGCCCACCTCAGACAATAGTTTCTTTCTGATCTCTTTCAATGGCTTGGCAAGCTGAATTTTGGTGAAGTCCTTTTCAGTCTCAGTAAGATTCTTTCCATACACTTAATACATTTCGGCCATCATGTACCCCTTCTGACCTCATATATTAGGGGGCATCTGTTATAGCACCATTTACCACCCTTGGTATTTGTGATGCTTGATTTATGGCCTACGACGACCCCTCCTTCCAGACTTGGTCCAAATATATAAAAAACATTGTTTTATTCCCTATACGCTACTTTTCCCTGAGATAGAAGTGTGTACACGTGGGTCAGTCAATACCCAACCCATGTAGATGTGTTAGAACATTTAAAAAATTAAATTTCCTTAATTATGGGTAGAGTTCATGGGTTTTACCTGTTGATTACCTTCTATTTCCCATGGCCCAACTATTTTCCAACTAAAAAATAATAGGGAGAAGTATAAATAGACTTCTATGGGAAGGCCTAAAAGGAGGGGAAGAGATAGAGTTATTATATTGAGATTATCCTTGACTGAGTCTGATGAATCCTTGTGCCTCATGCACTTCCCTAAGCTTTAGGAAACCCTTGTTTCCTTGATTATAGATATTCTCCTTCTTGCTTGAGATATCATGGTGTTGGTTATGGAAGAAGATTGTTGGAGGCTGGGATAGGATGAATCCAGAGGATGGTCCCACTTGGAGCCGGAAGAAGAAGACTCAGGTGAATTCTCTCCATGTTATTTATAGCTTACTGCAATAAAAGAAATGTTGTCTTGTTTCCAAAATTAACTTTGTTTATGCATCAAATTATGTTGTAATTCATATATGAATGTTGTTTTGATGTATGGTCAATCATTTGTTTATATGATATAAAGTCAAATTTCTTGAATATGCTTTACTTTTATACAGCTATGTATGTTCGAATTCAATGATTTTCATGTTTGAGGAACATCGGGATTTGTAGAGGGTTTGAACCTTGCGGGACCTACTCAAGAGAAGGAAATCCGGGTACGGTCACTTTTATGTAGTTTGATTATATAAGATTTTTTCCTGAGTTGTATGTGTGTTTCTTGTTGTAGTTTGCTTCTGCTTTGTTGGGGTTCTAACCCAAAGCCCTAGGGTACTTATTCCCGAAACAATGAATTATTATGAAATTGGATTATATTAGCTTGAGGATTTTTTTTTTTTTGGATATATGATGTCATGTATGTGTTGGTTCCATGGAGATTAGTATGATGGTGGTGTTTGGTTATAGTTGTTTGCATTCACGTGTTAGAGATTTGCAACTATATGTAGAAGATATAGGAGATGATCATGTTGGATATATTTCATGTTATTGCTATTTTTTCACATGGTGGTTGTTTGCTGCTCATTTGTCATGCTATCTGCTAGGCTATTTACCCATGTTGTTTATGATTGAGATCTAATTAGGGTTTTTGTGATTGTGCTATTGTTGGATTTTTTTGCATTAAGAATATTGTGATGTATAAACACACTTCTAATCTACTATCTATAATTGTAGCTTGTGCTTTTGCAGGAGTATGGATTCATGGTGTTGAACCATGTGGTGTATGATACTTATATTTATGAGGATGTTTGTTGATGTGATATGTATTGCTACTACCACATTATTATGTGTTTGTTGTTGCTGCCAGTGCACTTTTTCTTGTAGAGACTCATGCTCCATATGATGTTTATTGTTGATGCCATATATAGCTTCAGAGGTTTGATATATTGTTCATGATGATTGTTGATGTTGCTATGAGGGCTCTCATGTTAAAAAAAGGTTTCATGATGCCTTTGTTGGGCCACTGAGCATTGTTATGTATTGTTGTTTGCTATTGATGAAATATTGATCGATGGTTAGTGATTTGGAAGAGGCTGACACACACACACACACACACACACATATATATCTATCTCTCTCTCTCTCTCTCTCTCTCTTATATATTATATATATATATATATATATATATATATGTATATATCTATATGTATATATGTATACACACACACACACACACACACACACACATACATATATATATATATATACATGTATATATAGATATTTATATATATACATCTATAACATCTATACATATACATATACATATACATATACATATATATATATCTATATATATCTATATATCTATATATATATATATATATATATATATATATATATATATATATATTATATATATATATATATATATATATATATAATATATATATATAATATTATATATATATATATATATATATATATATATATATATATGTATATGTATATGTATATATATTATCTTGATATTATGTAGGGAACTTATTGTTGATCATACATGTCATCTACTTGTTAATGTCATGCATAGAGGTGAGCCATGGTGTTTGGAATGCATTATAGTCAGTGTTTGTTTGATCCATGCATTCTGTTGCTTTATCTCTTGGGTCTATTGGTTGATTCATGCATGAGAGAATTTGTTAGCATGCACTATAGTTGAAGATATGTTTTATCCATGTATGAGGTGTCTCTTGGGTCTACTGGTTGATTCATGTATGAGAGTATTTGTTAGCATGCACTATAGTGGATGATATGTTTCAGTCATGTACGAGGTCTTGGTCTCATTTTACCAGCAAGGTCCAGTCTTCATAATGATACTTGTAATCATGATTTTATGTAATTGATGTAAATAAGAAAAATAAAATTATTTTTGTAATGCTTGAGTCATGGGTTTCATGATCAAGGAATTTTAT
This sequence comes from Pinus taeda, assembly GCA_000404065.3. Lineage (NCBI taxonomy): Eukaryota > Viridiplantae > Streptophyta > Pinopsida > Pinales > Pinaceae > Pinus > Pinus taeda. Next base: position 64,158 of record APFE031165718.1, on the reverse strand, counting down.
TTTTAGCTAAAGCTCCCATTAAGAGATATTAGGTTTGGTCATCAAGTCATAAAGTCTATTAAGTCAATGGCATGTAATGGAGACCCATTTGTGCATGTTATACAATGTAAAAGAAAAATTATTTGAGTTATTAATCCTCCAAGACCATGTCAAAAACCTCACTTAAAGTTGGCCTAAGAAGAATTCTAGAAAGGAATGTCTTCCTTGTCACAAGGATAAGTCGACTTACCTTGATGGGAAGATCACTATATATAGGGAAACTTTACCTCACCTTGGAGTAGAATTTCGGTCAAGCAATCTGAAGTAAGAAAAGAATTAGTGCAAGAATCACATTAGAAGAGCCTCTCTCCAAGCGAAGAGGGAAGGACTAGAAGATGAGTTGTTTGGGGATGGTTTAGGGCTAATATATATTACATGAGCAAGGAGGAGTATCATCTGCTGGAGGAGAAGTCGAGATTATCTCATTCATCTTAGGAGGCCGAATCAAGGAAGGAAACAAGTCAAGAACTCAAGCCGAGTTGTGTAGAAGAAGTATCTATCATAAGAGAAGGAAAAACGGGTAAAAAATTAATGGATATACTTCTCATATGCTGCAACTAGGGTTTCTAAAGAGGCCGAGAATTGCAGGTTTGGAACAAGAGGCCAAAAATCTAAAGGATAGCCAAGATCCAAAGGAAAGCAAGCAATTTGACTAATGTTGACTTGGTCAAGAAGAAGAAGCTGGAAATAAGGGTTTGTGACTTGGTCTTGGAGAGGTTGAGTCAAGTGTCTTGGTCTTGGTATTCATCAATTGAAGTCTATATAAGAAGAAAAATTCATTTGGGTTTTCCTCTCAAGTTGGAGAGGTTTTGGCTCTGGTTGATCGCCTATATTTTGTGTCTCTTGTCTCTTTATTTTTTATGCATTGGTAGTTGTTTGATGAAGAAGAACACTATGATAATCTAAGTAAAGAGAAGATCCTAATATAAATAAGTAAAAAGAATTCAAAATTAGTTTTCATTAGAAGAGAAATCCCCTAATTGATATGCCCTATATCTCTCAACAAATGTCATGTGTTTCATAGTGGTTCATGGTGTTGAATCCTAGAATTATCCTCTATTTCGACATATTTTCCCTTCTTTTCATATATTCCATACTTGCTTTTGACTTATTTATAGGTTATAAGACCATTTAGGTCATCCTCGACTATAACATAAGGTATGAAACATTTGTGGCTCATAATCTAGATTTTCTTTATGAAAATGACTAAAATATTGCTATGGTTATTGAATTGTTCAATTTCTGTAGCTAATAATAATTTTTGTAGCTCAATCTATGGTTAGACAGGTTCCATAGAATTTGAAGAAGAATAAAAGATATGGATAGATGCCAAATGTCAAAGACAAGGACATCCACCTATTATGTTTATTTAAAATATCATAAAGCTTGAGGATTTGATCGGTCAAAGTATAAGTCAACTCTGGTCCATTTGTGTGCACGATTTTGAAAAAAATAGTTTCAACAACAGGTGAGCGTGGCATCAATTGAACAAGCACCTTATTTAAAATTGATGATGTGTAGATGAAGAGAATGTTCTACTTTTAATCTTAGTTTACTTACAATTGGTTCATTTACATAGGTTGAGCGCTCACAATCCAAATAAAAAACACAAAAATATTTCCTTAATTAGTTTCTTGCCATAAGATTTCTTCTTAGTCTCCTATTTAAGTTAATGTTCAGGTTGGCTTTGATCATGGCAAGCACACATTAGTAATCTATAATATTTTTAGTCAAGATTTGAATCACTACTTTCGAGTTCATTTTAATTTTTCTTTCTAGTTAGTTTTCTTCAATATGTTCCTAGAATAAAGTTAATTCCAAAAGAACTTAGAATAGTTTCATTTCTAGTCAAGAGTAGAATAGATTTATTTCAAGTCAAGTAACATAGAATTTTGATTTGGTTTCAATTCTTTCAATTAAAATAGTCTTTCAATTCACTCCAGTAGCATAATATTTTCATTTTGCAAGATATAATAGATTTACAATTCTTATTCTTAGATTAAATTTTTAGTTCATTTCCTTTTGATTTAAACAAGTCTTATAGAAATAACACATGCATATACTTGATGAGGGGAAAATATTGAATAGATCAGATTTACAACTTGCATTTGAATTTGATATACTATAATTTAATTTATTGATAAAAAATACACATCTTAGCATATATAGTGCACATAGAGTGCACAAGTACACGAACATTGGTTTGAAAATTTAATGATGTAATTTAACTATCAATTAAATTACCCAACATTTTCAGGGAAGTGTATATAGGACTTTATTTTTTATTTTCATATCATACTAGATGCATTAATTTTCTATTTGCATAATTAAAATCATATTAAAATCATTTTGGATGCATGTATAGAGAACGAGATTCTAGGGGCATATTTATAAGTAGAGGTAGAGGACGTAGTTTATACCAACATAAAAAACCACCCCCGCTAGACCACGTAGTGCCACACCACCCACTAAAACTCACATTTCATCCATAACAGGTAGAAATAAACTCCCTGAAGTACATAGGTATGAAATTCAGCCAAGGGATTCACCAACCTTGTCCATAGAAGTTGTAGTTGAAGAACCTACATCCCTTACTGAAGGAGTCATATTTCTGTCTTCAACAGGTGAAAAACTCTTAGGACATGAGTTAGAAGTATCTAGTGAAGGAGAAGATGAATTTTTTTCTTACATACCATTAATAGAAGAACTAGATTAAGAAGTAGATAGCCCTATTATTGAACCTTATATTAGCTATGAGGAGTCTACAATGGCAGGAGAAGGGGAAGGAGAAGTACACAATGGAGATGGTGGACCAAGGATTGGTGGAGGAAGAGGTAGAGGAGGAAATAAAGGAGGTCAAAGTTGTAGAGGTTGAATGGGAGATTATGGAGATCTTCATGAAGAGGATCCTTATGGGCTTCCTATCTTGGATACAGATACCATTGCTACCATGAAAAATATATTACCTTTTTTCCTTCCTAATTTTCATGGCCAAAGAACTGAGGATCCTGAAACATTTCTCTTTGAGTTTGAAGTATTATATAGATCATAAGATTATCTACCTGATACTCAAAAATTGAAATTGTTCCCAACCACTCTAAAATATGGAGCTTTCAATAGGAACACATTCTATCAAAACATGGGATGATATGAAAAGAATATTCCTAGAAAAATACAAAGATTATTGTATGCATTGTAAACTTAAGGATGATGTCTTTAAGATGGTTCAAAAGGGGATGAAAACCTTGAATATCTGGTGGAAAGGTTTTCCTACAATATCAAAAGGGCTACAATGAAAAATTTAGATGAAGAAAGATTAAAAACTCTTTTATTGAAAACCATAAGGGATGAGTGAATTGATCTTCTCAATTTAATGGGAAAAGGGGATGTTTCTCAATTGTCATTTGATGCAATTTGTGAGTTGTGCAAACATATTTCAAAATGTGCATTTGGAACAATAAGTAGAGTAGAATTAGGAAAAACATGATTTATGAGAACGTCCTCTATATAATGTTGGAATATGTGTTATATGTGCAGAAAATCATGATACAAAATAATGTCCCTCAATACTTGTGCTTAAGGATGTTTTCCAGGATGAAGTTGGAACAAGTCAAGCTGAGTTAGTTTGCTTTGTTTCTCCTAAGAGAGCTTGGAAGCCTAGACAAATAGGTATGGTACAAGATCCCAATTCACAATATAAATCATATGCACAACCACAAAGTAAATGGAACACACCTATGCCCTTTGCAAACTTGGCCACCTCTACCTGAAAACTCATCTTGGTCACAGGGTTGGAAAAATTCTTATGGTAGGAATCCTAAGTATCCTCAATTCCAACAACCATACCATCAATATTCACAACCTACTCAACCACAAATCCAACCCCAATTAAATACAAGTCCACCACTTCCCTTGTCATCTGCTCCATTTCCAAAATACAATCAACTACCTTCTCAACCACTTCTGAATCCAAATAATAAAGCTTCTCAACAACCCATCTATAATGTTGAGGGTCAAAACTTTCAAGCTTGTATGATATCCCCTTTTGGTCTAAATGATGGCCAACTTAAATCTGGTAGGGTTTTGCAAAAGAAGTCACCACTAGTTGTCATCCAAGAATTTAAGGAGAGTAAAATTCTTGAAAAAGAGGTATCTCTTGATCAAGAAAAGACCTCCAAAGGAAGATGTTCCTACAAAATTAGGTGACAAGCAAATAAAATCAACTCCTACAATTATTCTAGTAGAGAAACCTTATGTTTCCCTACAATGTCCCCCTTTTCTTGAAAGGCTTCAAATTGATAAGGGAATAGAAATGAAAATCATTCTACCTAAATATAATATGCTAGATCAATTGAAAAACATTTTCATCAAAATTCCTTTAATTCAAGCTATAAAGGAAATACCCATATTTGAAAAAACAATAAAGGAGTTGTGCATTAAAAAATTAGGAAGAAAGAGAAAAGAAATTAAAAAAATTCAATTGGTAGGAAAGATTGCATATATTATAATGGGGAAACCGATAGTTCAAAAATATCTAGATCTAGGTAGCCTTATTGTAAAAATTCATATCAATGGTACTAAGATCCCAAACACTTTTATTTATTTAGGAGAAACTATTAATATCATAAGCAAGCAAGTTATGCATCAATTAAAGCTTCCTAATCTTTAATATACCCCAACTTTGTTGCAACTAGAAGATAGATCTGTTATCAAACTTGATGGTATATTAGATCTGTTTGTATCTTTAGGTTCATGGGAGTATTAGTTGATTTTATGATTTTAATTTCCAATAATAATTTACAAGGTCATCCATTGATCCTTGGTAGACCTTGACTAACTATATCTAATGCATTTATAAGTTGTAGATATGGTGATGTGCATATTTCTGATGGCAGTTCTACTAAGAGATTCACATCATATCCACATGCAAAATAAATAACTGAAATAGAAAGTCAAGTTTGAATTGGTGATGGTAATGAAGACTTTGAGGGTATTCAACCAATATTTACTCTTCACAAATAAATGAGGAGGATCAATTAATAAATTTGATGAATAATAATGTTTCTTCTACATATTCTTAAAAAGATCAAAGTTTTTAGGAGAAATGTAATATTGAATATTTATCATCTCGACAATCTAAAGTAGGTTTACATTCTATGGAAAAGTTTGGCAATTCTTTAGTAGAGATTTTTCCAGGTAAAACATTGAACATTAATAATAACTTGGAAGAATTTCAAAAGAAACAATTGATAAATATGCTACAAAAACATTCCTTTGCATATGCATGGGAATATAATGACATGAAGGGAATTGGCGTGAGTACATGTATGCATCACATTTACATTCAGGAAATTTCCAAACCAGTGAGCCAAATTCAGAGAAGGATGAATCCTAATATGAGATAAAATGTTAAGGAATAACTATAAAGAATTCTTAATGTGAATTTCATTTACCTAATATCAGATAGTCAATGGGTCTCACATTTAGTGATTACTCCTAAGAAGAATGGAAAGTGGAAAGCGTGCATTGATTAAAAGATCATTTTCCTCTACCTTTCATTGATCAAGTATTATATACTTTAGCAGGGAAGAAATACTTTTGATTTCTTGATGGTTTCAGTGGATATAACCAAATTAAACTAGCACCAAAAGATCAAGATAAAACAACTTTTACATGTCCATAGGGTACATATTCTTACAAGGTACTTCCTTTTGCGTTATGTAATGCACCTGCAACATTCCAAAGAGCAGTTTTAGGTATCTTTTTGACTTCATGATTGTGTAGAAGTTTACATGGATGATTTCACTGTTTATGGAAACACTTTTCAAGAAGATCTTGAAAAATTAGAAAAAGTTCTCATTAGATGCAAAGAGGAAAATCTTTCTTTAAGTCATGAATTTTTTTTTATGATGTTTAATGAGGGAATTGTTTTGGGTCACCATATTTCAGGTTGGTATCTCAGGTATTTTTCCTATCTTTCCTCCCCAGCCACACACAACCCAACTTGTGAGTGCCTTTAGAACCTTCCAACCAGACGGAGGAAATTTTGTCCATGTGGTTATGACCGAGATTTCATAGTTTTTTCCATGCAGTTAGGGTACTTGTTACATAGACTTATGGTTCACAGGAGATCAGTTTGACTGATGTTTTATCTCATTTATTCAAGTTGGCTAGGACACATATTGAGAATCTTCTCTAACTTCTCTTCATCCTAGGTTTCTACATTCATGCTCTTGGGAGTCTCCTTCTTCCTATTTATACTCGGCTATCGTAGAGGGTTGGGCTAGTCACAGTATGCTAGTTAGAATTTCTGAGCCATAATCAATGAGGCATATGCTGCTATTGTGATTCAATTGTGAGAGTTCCATGATGCATTGATTTCTTATTGTTTATAGTGGGGAGACTCTGCTGGAATAAGGATAGGAGTACTGAAGCTGAAAGTATATTGATGTATTCTTGATTATATGGCTAATGAGGATTCATGTTCCCTTCCTTTATACCAGCATTTGGAGTGAGTTATGTTCATGTATTTCTCGATGTTTTGAGCTAATAGTCTTCTGCGGAAGACTGCTTATCGTCTTTGTTTGTTTGTGATTTTGTGTAGGCTTGGGATCGATAATAGAAGAGATATGTTACTTGATTAGAGTGAATGGATTTTGCATCAGGCCCAAAACCCTTCATCAATCTGCAGGGAGGCAAGATGCTCGCTCAAGAATTATAACATTAAGATTTGTATGGAGGATACTTGCATGATCATCTGATTTGGGGATTTTTGTTGTCTTGGGTAAGCAATATATTTATGCTGCCTGGTGATCCTACTAGGACATAGGAATGCAAAGTAATGTCTCCTTACATGTAAAATTTATTGTAACATAACTAGTGCTTTCAACGAGAGAATTCATTTTCTTTGCTCGGTTTGCTTTGGAATCTTTTGATTTTTTCTCCTATTCTAGTTTATGGTTCTCTCCCAATTTTTTTTGAGCATTTGTGGCTAGTTTTGGGGTTTATTTTTATGAAAAAAAATTTATTTTTCACCCAACTGCATGCACTGAACTGTTTCAGTTGTGTCTTTTCAACCACCGTTTTCCTGTGTCATCCATGTAATTATAACAACAATTAGCCTGGATCATCCGTGTAGTTCAGATTGTAACCCTAAAAACTTGAAATATCCTTTTGCAACTTTCTACATCAGATATGATCTGTTTTATCCTTCTGTCTAGTGTCTAGTTTTGTTTCAAATATGGTCTCATTTTACTGATCTGATTGGATTTGAGTGTTTACTTTTGGAAGGGTTTCTTGCTACATTTTGGATTTGATATCTCATTTGCTCTCTTACTTGTTCTATTATCTTTTGGATCTGTTTTTTTGTTACTATCAGTTGCTCTGTACCTTTGATATGAATCCATTGAGTGTGGCTTGTTCATGGTCCTCCTTTTTCCATTTTCTTCAAAGTTTTCTTTGAGGGTTATTTTGTGCCTTGGTTGAAGCAATTGATTTCATTTTCAGATCTCATTTTCAGATTTGGGTGCTTGATTGAGTGACAATATAGATCTTCCTTACATTTCATATTTGCAACTTTTTTCTTTTGTTTGGCTTTCATCACTATTGTTTGGGTGATTTCTTTTTGTTTGCTTGCTTGTTTGTGAGTGGTGGATTTTCTCTTTGGTTGTGCAGTTATAATATAAAAAAGCTTATTTGGTTTTTTTTGCCTATTTTTTATTGCTTCCTCTTAATCTTATTTAGGCATTCCTTCCACTAGGGTTTGGTTTTGACATTTGTAGAACATTGGATCTTATGGATACATTGTGCTACAACCCTAGCTTGTTGACATTTCCTTCCTCTTTTCGATTTTGGATTTCTTGTTGATTGCTTGAGAGTGCTTGTTTTTCTTTGGCTCCCTATACTTGAGATTTAGAAGTTCTTTTCATTCTAGCTTGGGGACTCTCTTGGTCTCTTTTCAATTTTTCTCTTTTGGTTTGTTTTTTGGATCACAATTCTTATAACTTTTGGGATTTGCATTTCATAACTAGTGAGAGGTGCATTTGGGTAGGAATTTGTGTGTTTGAAGTGAAAAGACTCTTGCCCTCCTATAGTTATAATTAATCCAATTGAAAAGAATAAATTTCATATAACTGCATTAGGGTTTCTAACAAGAGTCAATCACACCATCAAATTTTCACGTTGTATCCCAATTGGGTAAACAACAACCATTTAAAATCAACGCAATAATAAAATCAACTAGGCTCGTCCTTTTATTTTTACTATTAGTACACCAACATTAGCTTAGGCTAGGGTCTTGTAGGTAGGTGTGTGATTCAACTGCTCCAATAATATAAAACTGTCTTAACAACCTAAGTTAAGGAATAAAAAATCCTCCGTTATCCCACAACAAAACTAGAGCATTTCAGAAACCTAATTCAAAGCGGGTTAGGCTAGCTCATAGTGTGAGCAGTTCTACTCGAGGCCACCCACCTGATGGTAGGGAATCCTGTGTTGTGGCTGACTTCCAAGAAGCTCAATATTCATGCATCCCCGTGGGACAGAGGCACCTTAGTGGACATTCTTAGGAAAACTACCCTATAGGTGGTGCTTGTGGGAGAAATCATCCCTCTTCCTTACCTTCCTCTAGACAGATCTACCTGTGGAGTTGAGATCCTGTAAATAAGAAGTCTACTGGAAGGCCATCTAAAACATAGTACTAGGATTGGTTTGTGTGCGTGACTACCTCCTAGGACTTTTCTAGTGCGTGATATTTCATCCAAGTCAGTAGTTTGGCCTTAGGGTTGTTTATACTAACTTAATTTGGTTAATTTACATTTATTCACAATGGTTGAACCAGGTCACCATAAGTCATGTCATATTCATGGTTTTCCTCCTGAATGAGGTAGACTTGTCACTCCTTCTTGACGAGTTCCTGTCAGTGCTCAACACTTAGACCATCCTATAGTTTTGGATCTATTCCTGGTCCTCTTGGTAGTGATTTGATATCCACTAATAAATTGGTGGATGATTTTGTCTCTCCCTCTAATCCACATTTGATCGACCCTTTAGGATCAAAGTTATTGTGGCTAAATCTTAGTGGTTCTACAACTTCTTAAACATACATTCCTATCTTACCGATGGAGGAGGTTAGTTCCTCATTACCATCTGCATCTGTTGTTTCTGCTGCCATGTCATGATTTCCACCATTGAGTATGGAAAGACCTATGCCTCTTTCTAACACCTCTCACCTGTACTTGGGGCATTCCATCAGTCACATCTACGGCTCCTACAAATTTCCCTAGTGTTTTTGTGCCTACTCCTTCATGCACGCCGACTATGGTTGTTAATCCTAGTCAACCTGTAGGATCATAGATTTTTACTCCTAATCTATGATTCCTTTTTCTCGAATAGGCATGGTCACTTATGGAAATGTGTGGGGAGGGTCATTTGTTTCTCCTATCCATACTAGGGGCAATGTAGCTTCAATTATGTCTTAAACTTGGTATAGTTCGTTGTTTGGAGAGACACCACCCTCTAGTACTTTTCCTGGAACAACTAGTTTACCTGGGGGAAACATTACTACTGGTACTATAATTTCCAAGAGTTACCTTCCTTATGTTGGTGCTACTACACAAGATGGTCCATCCATCTGTTCTGGGTAAAACCTTATTAGCAGTCATGCTCTCAGGGGTCCTGCACTCTCTGTGGGCATTTACCCTGGGGGAAAACTCCTTTGACCAATCATGTTGGCCCACATGCTTTATATGATGGGATGAATCCTTACCAAATTCAACAACATTTAAATCATAATCCTTTACATGGGGAGACCTCATGGTTGATCCAATGACTCTCCTACCTATGACCCATTTATTCATCTTCATAATCCATTTTTACCCTCACTTGACTTACTGGATCTATAAAATATGAAAAATGACCCCATTTGACCTGATTGTCAGTGGCCACCTATGCTCACAAAGTTATCGTCTGATATTCCAAAGTTTGAAGGAAATCCTGGAGAGAATCCACCCACCCGTATTACCACTTACCATTTGTGGTGTTCCTCAAATTCCTTAGTGGATGATTCCATTAAATTACTCTTGTTCCAGTGAACATTAACTGGAGATGCTGCTAAATGGTACATTGAGTCGAACATCACATCTTAGCCACCTAAACCCACAAAGTTATCATTGAATATTCCGAAGTTTGAAGGAAGTCCTACAAAGAATCCATCCACCCATATTACCACTTACCATTTGTGTTGTTCCTCAAATTCCTTAGTGGATGAGTCCATTAAATTACTCTTGTTCTAATGAACATTAACTAGAGATGTTGCTAAATGGTAAATTGAATCGAACAACACATCTTAAAATGATTTTGCATCCTTGGCCCAAAATTTATTTACCCATTTTTAGTTATGTACGAGATATGGCATCGATTCAGACCTTTTGTCTAACTTTAAACAAGACTATTCCACTTTGATTTATGGTCATATCCATGAGTGGTGACATTGCAAGAGGTTGGTTAGAACTAAACTTCCTAATGAAATACTACACAAATGGTTCATTCGATCGTAAAGACCTCATATTAACAAAGATGTGTCTATGTTTAGAAATATTACTGATGAACATGCAATCTTAGTTACCCAATAATTGGACATGATCTATTCCTAGTTAGGTACGCATTATGAAGTACTCTAAAATGCTCCATGACCTTCCATTGACCCAACTAAATTTGCTTATGGCCCACACACTAATGGTGTGATTGGGTTTGGTTCTGATTCTACAAGCGAACTTGCTACTCAACTTGGGCACTTGATCATTACATCTCAAGCCCTAGCAAGTGTGTTTGGCTCTACAAAAGCACCTTCTTCTGAGCAGTCCACTTATGTTATTACGGTAAGTACACAAAAACAAAGAAAAATCAACAACTTAGTGCTAAAAATAATAATAAAAATAAATAAAAGAATCAAATCTCTCAGGAGCCTCAACCAAAACCATCTAATTAGGGAGGGGGCACATATGAGTGTTGTCCTAAGATTAATTTCCCTTGTAATATTTTTCAAGGAGAACACTTAACTCATGAGTTCCCCTGAATGGATGAAATTCATAGGCTTCTTGCACCGCCACTTGCTATCCAACAACTTGTTGTTTTAACTCATCCATTTCTTGAACAACGTCAACAAAAAATGGTTTCATAACCTCCTCCACCTCTGTAAGGCGGAAATGAGGGCCATTTTTCAATCCTGCAAACAATTCATCCATATTTATATGCAAAGAGAACATCAATGTGACTATGTGAACTAAATCCTATGATGTTCCCGAGTCGAGTTCTTCCTCTAAGGACTCGCCAACTCCAGTTGCTTCCACTGGACATCTTAGGTTAGATAGAAACTATTTATCACCCACCTAAGGGTTTCGTTTATCAAACAACACAAAATCCATTTGCTTGTGCTTCTTAGCACCACAATATTGTTGGAGATCTATCCCAAGCTCCCTGTGCCATGTCTTCCTTGGAGGTATCGTACAACTCTCCTCAACAACACAAATATTTGTTGTCTGTGATCGACAGAGTGGACCCCTCAGATTCAAATCTTATCACCTTTGATTATGACAAGGTTGTCATTCAAATTTCCCACCGGATCTCCTTTTAGATTACCATGCGTGTCTTTCATAAGAATATTCATCACACTTTGGTGGATGAAGGCTTTTCCATATGTCATGTCAGCATCATGATGGAAGGCTCTTAGCTCTCTAGCACTTGCTAAATCTAATACTACTATTCAAGAATTTGATGGACACAGTTTTGTACCTAAGGGGGTTGTTCCCAAGTTTTCCATTGAGCTAGGAGGTAAAACAACTTATGTCGATGTTGAAGTCATTGACACCACTTTGGATTATAACCTTCTCCTTGGCTGTAGTTGGTTTTATGCTATGACCATAATTTTATTGTCTGTATTTCGTGTCCTTTGCTTTACTCATGAAGGAAAAATTGTCACCATTGAACAACTTGATTATTGCATGCCATTGGAACAACTTTCCAATACGGGGACCTTAGTCAGACTTATGGGGGATAACCCTTGTTAGTATCAAAGTGTGGGTGTGGTCTTGTTTAAAATCTCATCCCTTATTGGGGTATTTCCTCAATTACCACCGCCCGAAATTCCTTCATCCTCTTCTAAAGATACTATGTATATGATCTCTTCTGACATGTGTGGATCCCATAGACCTCCTAATCATTGGGTGGTGTCTCTTGATCTTATGGAAGTTGATCAAACTAGTGCGAATCCTCCACCACATTTTGTGGAAGATATTTCCTCTCTAGCAGTCTGGTCAGTACCTCCTAACATTGGTCAGAAACACCATCACAATATGGAATATGACCAGGTTCCTTTGCCCACACAGGTTTCCACTTTGCCTTTTTCACATGAATCCCTTAATGAAAAACCTCCCCGATAAGTTAACTTGGAGGTCATGGATTCAACTATTGTCCATCCTAGGGAGATTATGCCTCTTGATGCCTCTATCCTCACCGATTTGGAAAAAGTAGAGCTTGGAAACATCAATCTTGAAACAATTCACAGGGAACCTCCTTGACCCTCCTTGGAAGTCCCATGGACCAATTCAAGCCTTGTGATTCTACTATCGAACTTTCCAACAAATTTCCCATTTCATTACCACTTGATGATGACCATCCTATACCCCCTTTATGTCTTGATCCTCCGTTATGTCCTGAGGTTAATTTTAAGAGTGAAACTATGTTAGCATGTCCTTGGCATGGTTAATCTTTCCGAATAGGGAAATTGGACTTCCTTTGGAATGGTCCCACATTTCTAAGCCATATGGTCCTCTCGCCCTCCATAAGTTTGCATATAGAAACCTGTTGGCTTAGGGGGTCCTAACCTAGGTTCAGAGTTAGTTGCACCAAACAAATCCCTACACTACTAGCCCTTTTGGCATCAATCCGTGGTGTGCGGACTAAAGTCTCACTCGAAGCAGTATGGGGGGATGTTGGAACCAAGTTTCCACATCTAGAGATTAGTGTGATGTCCTTTTGGCAACCTAGATCTGCCTTCGTGCAAAACTCTATGCTCTAGTAGCCTATTGCTGTAACTTCCTCCAACCAGCCTCTAGACCTCCGCAAAGGTCTACAATTGGCTTTTACACACCCTGAACTGGTCAATTAGCTACTTACACATGCTTTAGATTACCCTTAGACCATTATTTGCTCATATCTACTTAAGTGTTTGATAACTTTAATAGAAAGCGTTATAATATTTTCATAATCACTTAACATTAGTTGTGTGTAGATAACGATGTAGATAAAGTAAAGTCGTGCATCAATACATCATTATTTCACAAATCCATTATTCATCATAGCATAAAGTGCATTCATACATAACATAAGTTAATAGATAAAACATAAGAATTTCTGCAACAATCTTCTTTATTGATATTCAGTTAAGCTTACAGACTCAAGACTTTCCTGCGCACTCAGCTGCAGGGGTCTGCACATTGAGTTGCAGACACTACTCTAGGCCTTTGCGCACTCAACTGCAAAGATTTACTTCTTACTCTATAGTTCTAACTCTCTAGACTCTATTTTTCGTACCCATAGACAAATTCAATTACTTTCCTTAGGCTCTCTAAGACACATCTATTTATACAATCCCATAGTCCACAGACCTGGGTAGATCTCAAAAGCCGACTCAAGTTACATAAAAGATGGGTAAAACCCTTTTTGACTCTTAACTAGCTACACACTTTGTGACCATAATTGGCAGAGACTTTACATCTTTTTACATCAAAATTTGGGCTTTTGCCCCAAAACTAGCTCACAGGACCCCGTCCCAACAGGTCCCCAACACAAAGATCATGAATTTCCCTCAAGTCACTCAATTGGCATGGATATATTGTTACAAAGATCCCCCAGCTCCACTTGCACCACTGCTACTTCAGTCGCGCTCTTCATGATTGCCTACTTCACTTGTTTGACCAGTTGTTTTGTGGCGGGTCCTTCGCTGTCGTGCTTGATCTTCTGCTGTGTAAGCTACAAGTTCGCCAAATTTTCCTGTATGTTGGTGGTGACTTGGTTGGATTATTCCAATCAAGGATCCAACCATGCCTTATGGACTGCCTCTTTTTCTGTGCAGCTTCCACTTGTGTAAGGAGTTCCTTCCCCTCCTTCAACTTGGCAAGGTGCTGCGGTGTAGCCACTGTAAGCACCATCGCCTGCACTTCGTCGTACTATTGTTGAAGCTCGCAGGGCTCTATTTTTAATCTCTATAGGTTGGGATCTTCTTGTAGGGTCATCACTATTTCCATGGCCTGCTCAAACAACACCGTGTAGTCCACAACTGCAACATTCATAGTGGTTATTGCATCCTTAACAACAGCTTCACGATGTTCCCTAACTACTAGCGGGTACGAAGGCTGTGACTTGAGCTCTAGTTCTATGATTTTCATGTTGATCTCGAACTAAACTCGGGCCACCTCTGCCTTAGCATCGCAGAATTGCAGGCCTTAAGCGGTGCCTCCTCAGGTATGTGCAACTCTGGCACTATCCTGCAAGCCTTTGCCACCACGACCACAATTTGGGCACTTTGTGCCTAGATTGTTTCCTTTTCCTTCAAGGCCTCTGTCTGCTTAGCAAAAACTTTCTAATTAAGTTGAGAACGTGCTGCTCCCATGCTCTTAGCTTCGCTGTCACACCTGTTTGCAGTGTGTGAAGATACTTGTTGGGGAGCACTATGAGGTTGAGGCCGATGTTATTGAAAGTACTTACGATGACCTTGTCACTGACCAATTCCATGCTGAAAGACCCTTCGGGTAGCGTGATGGCTCGAAGATCCACTGACTTAACCATCTCAATAGCGTGACTAGTCCCTGGTGCCAAGCTCGTCTGTGCAGTGCTCACCTGCCCTACGCCCACCTTTATCTTACTAGTCTGGATCTGTAGCTCCCACAAATCCTTCTAAAGAGTACCTAGTGACTGTAGGTGCTTTTGTTCGAACTGCTGCAATAGTTCTACGGTGTTATCATGTACTTTATCTCTAATCTCATCAAGATCACCTTCTTTGAGTGTGATGGAATCCAGGGGTGGCTTTGTCACTTTTTACTTCTTCCGAGGCCCCTCCTTTTGTTATTCCCCATACCTCTTCACCCAGATGGAGTGCTCTATTATTCATCTTCGCCACCTTCCTACTCTGACTGCTCCTCTTCCTCGGCCTGGGGTGAAGGGGATTTACCACTCTGCTCAAAGTCTCGATGTTCCTGTTCAGCCTGCTACTTTGCAGTGTGCTCCTTTTCCAGTCAAGCCTTCTCCTCGGCCTCCTTCCTTTTCTTCTCAGTCAACTACTAGACCACCTGCTTTTCTGCCTCCTTTTTCTCCATGGAACTCCTTGTGCCTTTGCTAGTGCCTGTAGCCAAATCAGATGGAGAATGTAAATCTGCCAGCCAATGCTTGATAACCTCTTGAATGGCATCATCTGTGGGAAGATAAGGCAGATCAAACCACTTATGTTGTGGATCCTTCCATGCCTTGGTATACATGCGGTGGAAGTCTGCCTTAAACTCCACGTACTTTGATAACTGCTCAAACACAGTCAGGGACAACTATGGCTTCTGGTTGATGGCCATGCGAAGGCTCGCCTCCATCAACACCCAGAAAAGTTTTGTCTCTGTGACCCATGCAGAGTCCTTTGTGGCCCAAAGGGAGGAAAACTGTGCAGCCTCTGGCAATCCTTTCTCCAAGGGAGGAAATTGCTTGCCTTCTAGCAGCTCCCAAGCTAGTAGCACAACGGAGAGAAACAACCACGCGTAGTGGAATTTTTTCTTTTGTCCTGAGCCTCGTGAAAATTCGCAAGGAACTCACTACAGAGGTAGCGCAACCAATTAAACTGCACGCCTTCTGTGCACTGTGCAGCTAACGATATTACTAACGTCAAAACCTCATTTGCGCGACATTTCCTCATGACCTTACCATCAAGGATCTGCATGGAAATTTGCACCGCGGGGTCGATGATAGACGTGAAGGAGTATCTGAGTGACTTCTTAACTAGATCGAACTTCTTCTTCATCTTTTCTGTTAGGTCACACTCACTGGTTTTTCTGCCAAACTCCTTTGCCGGATTCAAGCCTGAATGTGGAAAGAGTGAGATCTGATGGATCAACATGTCTATGATTGGGATCAATTCACTCAACCAAAAACATCCATGATGTACTAGGGTCAACAATTGCTTGATACAGATGATATTGATGTTGGAGCAGTGGTAGTGGGGAACCCAAAGCAGGTTCAGCAACCCTAACTCATTCACTCCACGAATCCACTTGATTAGCTCTAATGCGGTGACACCAAATTCTTTATAGTACACTCGCTTCATGTAGTTCTTTGTTGCGAGGTGGGGGAACTTCTCATGGTCCGCCAAATCCCAGTCTTCCATTTTCAAATGGAGAATACGAGCTATGCGTGGGCCTTCAAAGGTGATGACTTTTGGTAGCAAGGGCATATTTATGAGGGATTTTGCCGCATTTGGGTCCTTAGTGACCTTCACCTTTCCCTTACGCAGAGGGATGTAATCTGGAAATTTGGACATGGGCTCCACGCCCTCGGCATCGATATCCTCCACACCCTCTTTGGCCTCCAAATCTACAACTTTGACCTTATCCTTCACTGACTATTTATCTTTCTTCTAGGCTCGGGTAGCAGAGTGCTTCCTTGGTGACTCGCACACTGGCATCAAATGATTCTAGTTGTCTTTCTTTGGCTTGGGGTTTTCACACACTGGTGTAGGCTTCAGCCTAGGTGACCTCAACATTGTAGGCACAGGAGTTGGGCCCTCCATGTTGAAAACTTCTGGAGTCGCTCCTTAGGAGGCAATAGTTCCTCCGGTGCTTGCAGTCTCACCTGGTCTGGACATAGTGCTGAGAATAAACTACTAGGTATCCTTACATAAAGTATCAAGCACAAAGCTTGTGACCAAATTTGTGAAAAACTGAGGATTCATAAACGAGAGACAACACAACTCAAAAGTTCTAGGGATGAAAAGTGTTCTCTGTTGGACAACCATGTGTAATTTATAGGTGAATTTGAATTCAAATCTTGCTATTCCCCCAAAAATCTGTCCATAAATGCTGATTTGGCGGCAGATCTTCAAATATTTCAGCCTTAAATTCTGCCCCCCACTCCTCTTAACCATCTCCTCACTGTCAAATCATGAACAATGACTGTAATGGTAATTTTTTGGCTATGTTGTGCGGTATCTCCCCTTATAGCGCAACTCCCTTCACACACCTTCTGATACTGTGACATCACCCTTTTCCGCGCAACCCCTTTGTAGTGCAGTTCCACCAACCGAGCAATGTAGTTTATAGTCCCATGCTCCCTTGCAACTGCCTAGAGTGCTAAGACTATCCTGTCATCATGTAGTCATTGAGTCGGATCCCCTATGTATGGCTCCAACTGGCTTCCATTTACCCTTCCCGGAAATGGTTCTCTATTCAACTTTGCAAGCTAAACTGCGCCACCATCTATAATTTCTTTGACAACATATGGCCCCAACCAGTGCATCTGAAACGTTTCTGGAAACTTAGAGAACTTGCTATCATATAATAAAACCAAGTCATTCACTTTAAAGGTGTGTAGTTTAATGTGCTGATCATGCCAAGCTTTTTCGTGTTCCTTCTAAACCTGCCAATGGAATCCAGCCAAAAACCTATCTTATTCGAGCTCCATTAGTTCCGTGAGCCGTTCTTCTAAGGCTCCACTGTCCACCATTCCTATGAAGGCTGCTATGCGTAGACTAAGCACGATATATTCCATAGGCATTACAACCTCTCCACCATAAACCAATCGGAAAGGCGTCTGAACTATTAGCCTTTTGCAACTAGTCCTGTATTCCCATAATACTACCAGTACGTGCACGTCCCAATCATTCCGATACGCATTGAAAATATTTGTTAGTGCATTTTCCAATATCTTATTGAGAGCCTCAACTGTTCCATTGGCTTGAGGATGCTATGGTGTATTTTTCTGATGGTAAACCTGGAACTCTATTGTCAATGCATTGATCATTTCATTGAGAAAATGTGTACCATGATCACTCATCAATACCTTTGGGCAACCAAACCTGGTCAACACATATTGAAACAAAAACTTTCCTACTGTTGCCCCTGTACAGTCCTTCACAGGCTGTGCCTCCACCCATCTGGTCAAATATTCTATCGCAGTGATGATGTAGCACGAACTAGTTTTCTTACCTCAGGGCTAAATAGATCCTACAAAATCAATTGCCTATTTATCAAATGGCTGCAATGACACATGTGGATTTAGGGGTAGCTCATCCCTTTGCGATGGTCTGCCTGTTCTCTGACATGCATCGCATGCCCTACAATATGCTTTAGAATCTTTATGCAGCATTGGCCACCACAACCCAGCGTGCAAAACTTTATATGCTATTTATTTTCCTGCATAATGTCCTCCTGGAGCTCCTCCATGAGCCTCCGCAAGGATGTTATTTGTTTCAAAATCTGGCACATACCATCGAAGTATCTCGTCTAATCCCATATTATACAAATGGCCTACAAAAACTGAGAAATCTGCCGCGTGCACCACCAAATCTTTCTTTTGGAGCCATCCCTGTAGTCAAGAAGTGGATAATATCCACGAAGTGGTTATCTGCTACACACACCACAAAGCGCTGCGCATCGGGCAACCCCTCCTCCAAATTAGTAGGCTCCTCCCTTGTCTCAATGCGTGACAGATGGTCAGGTCCTGCATTCAACCTTTCGGTTTCACAATTACCTCAAAATCATATGCTTGGAATAACAATAGCCATCTGCATATTCTCCCCCCCCCCCCCCCCACCCCTCAACACAGGCTTATTGACTAGATACTTCAATGCAGAATGGTCTATGTACATCTTGAAGTGTCCGCCCAATAGGTAGTGTCTAAATTTTTGGAGCATGTACACCATAGCCGATCCTTCATTCTCTGTTGTTGAATAATTCTTTTTAGCCTTTGACAAATTTCTGCTCACAAATTCTATAGGATGATCCATCTCCCCTTCACCAGCCTATGTCAGTACTAGTCCCAACACAATACACAAGGCATCAACGTGCACATGGAATTCATTCTTCCAATCTGAGAAGACCAAGATCAGTGCGGTGACCATTTTTTCCTTCAATAAATCTAGATTGTGCTGACATTCTTCATCCCAATAGAATGTAGGGTCCTTCTTTAGCAACTTCTCCATGGGTGATAATTTGAGCATAAGCCTTAATGAAGTTCTGATAAAACCCAGTATGGCCCAATGATGCATACAACTATTTGACACTCCTTGGGGCTTCCAAATTTATTATTACTAAGATCTTGGCAGGGTCCACCATGAGTCCTTGCTTGCATACCACATGACCTAGCAAAATCCCAAAGGGGGACACAAAACAAGCACTTCTTCAGGTTTAGCTTGATCTGACACCTTCGACACATATCCAACATTAAGCACAGACTGGCTACATGGCGCTTGACTAACCCAAACACTCTTTAGTCATCAAAATATACCTCCAAGAATTTGTGAATAAATTCTTTGAACACCGTGATAACTACGTGCAAGAATATTACTGACACATTCTTGAGTCCAAATGGCATTACTATATACTGGAAACAATCCCATTCCATTGTGAAGGTTGTCTTACTCCTGTCCTCTGGCACGATCTTAATTTGATGGTACCTAGAAAACCCATCAGTGAATGAGTAGGCTTCCTGTCCTCCCACATTGTCCAATACCTCATCAGTAAATGGTGTCGGGAAAGAATCATGAATGCAGGCATCGTTAAGATTTCTTAAATCTACGAAAATCCTTATCTCTCCATTTTTCTTCTTTTCCTGAACTACCATTGGGCTCACCCAATCAGATTCTTCCACTGGTTCTATAATACCCGCCTTAAGCATCTTGTCCAAGTCCAAGCGGACCTTTTCCTTGTATTTGGGATTAAGGTGATATGGTATCTACTTAACGGGATTCACATCCAGTTTCAAATTTGTTTTCATCACTCCCAAATCACCTATGATGCTTTTCAGGTTTGAAAATTTTGTAGGGAACAAATCTTGATATTCGTGGAGCAACTCAACGACTTTATCTACTATAGCATCATCTCAGTAATCCCCAATCTTCGAAAACTTCGGCTCCGCCTCTGTGCCAATGTTTACTTGCCTAGTTTTCAATGGCATGGTGATGTCTGGATTCTCTACCTGTGGTCCCTCAAGCTCGTGTTGGCCTTCCGCTTCTGGGATGTTAATATTCCTCAAATCCTCATCCTCTCCTTCAGTAGACGCATCATAGCATTTCAACGCATGACACAACTGGGTGCTCCAATATGGTTGAACCAATTCCAAAGGATCCTGCGGGATTTAGAACATCACTGCCATAACATCCTGTAGTGCATCATTAATGCTTTCGAACCCTTCTTCAAAGCTGAATGTCCTCATGAACCCTTATCTTAAGACATCCCACTTCACGGTGTCGTGGGGAAGCTCCGCTTCCAAATACCAATTTATAGGGATTATGTCCAAAGTGTGATAGAATAAATGCACCCATTATAGCTGTGGCTCCATTCCATATACCTTAGTCCATTTGGCCAAATGATCGCATAGATCATTCCTCCCATCACACTTCTCAGTTACCCGTACTTTAGGACAACCAAATCACATTTTCATAATTCTTCTGTAATCATGCCACTCATCAAAGCTGTGTTTGTGCATACCCCACCACTGAGTAGGCATAGCGCATAGTGCCCAGTCCAATGCCTGAAAGCGGTAATCCTCTAGAACATCTCATTCAAAAGCATCCAAAAATTTATCTACGTCAGTTAAATCATCATAATAAGGTAATTTTATTACCTCCCATGACACACAGCGCAATGATTTGGTCATCATGTTGCAGCATAGTGTGGATACTTCATGCAACATGTTTTTCCAATTTTCCAACTCTTCGACTGAATCCGAGGTACAGGAAATTTCGCGGTCCCATGCAATTTGTCTATAAACTATTGGATTAACCCAGTCTTGGTCTCGCACGGTGATTTTATAGATCTAATCCAAATCATCATCACTCTCCTCATAGTTGTGAACTGGTTCAGTATAGCGCGGTCCTTCTAAAGGGTCCAACAGTACTACAACACGGAGTGATTTTCTTTCAAACGACATTGTCCGCTTCTTCAAATTGATGACCCCATTCATGACGATAGCCCAATCAATTCCCAGGAATGAGGGTTATGGATTTCTATCATCAACAATCTCAATTACTTCAAAATCAGCCAGCAAGCTCACACCTTCTATATCTACGGTAACTCCATGCAATCATCTCATATGGATGATCTTTTGCTAGTTCGCCATCCTCAGTTGAATCAGAGACCACTACAGCATAGGTCTCCCCATTCTCACCCAGGTTTGTTTAGGCAATATGTTCACGTCAGACCCTAAATCCAAGATAACCTGGTCCATCTCATAGTCTCCTATTTGTGCGGTAAGCCTCATCTTGTGCCCTGTTCTTTCCTTATGCTTACCAATATTTCTGACTACACGTGGTCCATTAGGAGCATTATCATTACCATCAAACTTGTTTATGAACTCTTGTAGCCCTTTCAAAACCTTGCTATCATGCAGTAATTTCATACAAGTTTCCAAGAATGTGGTAAGCACAAAGGGGTCAACCTCTGTAGGTGCATTGGTATCTGGTAGTTTAATCTAACTCCCTGAGGTAGAGGCTTCAACGAATATTTTCTTCGCTTCCATGAATGTTTCCTTCATGCGCTCTAGACCAAACTCGACCTCCTTTTCTGGGGCATTGTGGACCCATCCACCTTCTTTAGGCTGCTTTCCCTTATTGTCACCAGTCACAATCCCGCTTCGCAGTATGATATTCACATTTGGGTCCTCTTTGCAGGGCTCAACCCTCATCATATGTAATTTCAGGGTAGGATGCTGAGGCTGTGCCTTCTTCTCCTACATCTTTGCCATCAACACAGGACATTCTTTGATTATGTAGTCAAACTGAGTGCAGTATTGACATGACAGTCATGTCTGATTTGTACACTCCCGTGCATAGTGTCCTGGCAATCCGCAATTGTAACAAATAACTTTCCCTCGACCCCTACTAGGTCCTCCTCCTCCTCGGCCTGGTCCGCGCCCCTGATATCCTCCACGCACTCCTCCAATGCCCTCATCTAGAAATTGAGTTTATGCCTGCATTCGATACATAGGCATCCTCTCCATCATTAATTCATAGCTCAGATAGTGGCACTCATCGTGGCCCACTAATTTGTAGAAATTGGAGAACAATTGTTTTGGTGTATGTACAAACTTTTGCAGCAAATGACAATTGTCTGTTACATGTTTTTCGGCTACTTGAAAAATATCGCACCATAGTGTGGGCCCCGTACTTGGTCCTACTGAAGCTTCCTACCTTAGGGGCATCAGCCCCCCTCCTGTGATGTAATTTGAGAAGACAGGCCAGTGATCTTTATCATGCCCTTGGTTTTTACACTTGAGATACCAAACTTCTTCGCGCACCTCCAGCTGAGTCACTTTTTCCCTTTTCAAGCTTTGCAACTCCCAGTAGAGGTTCTGCAACTCTGCATGAATCCGTTGACCTCCCAAATAAGCATCCTGGATAGGTATCTCATGCAATCTCATTGTGATTTCCAGGGCTTCTGCCTGAATTGCTATCTTTTGCTGCGATAAAGCAATCCTTAAGTAGGGCAGGAGAGCAACTATAGAGCAATCATGATGCTGGCTATATGTGAGATTCATATTAGCTTCACGGATTCCACACTTCAATCTTTGATCTAGCTTCCATGGCGTTTCACTGGGCCTCATCATGATTTCCTTAAATCTAATTACCAACTACGAGGTATATTTAGGCTTACCAAATTCCTTGTTCAAAGTGGTCTGAGTATCTGCCAACGACGCCAATGGATTATCTATGCAATAATTAACATACCATGTTAGCATGCAGTCCTGAAGAACGATGACTAATTGCACCTTCTTTATATTATCATCTGTAATTTTTTGTGTTATCCACACAACCTTCACAAAAAACAAAAAATGATCTAGAATCTCACTCCCTAAGCCTTTGAAAACTGACAACTTCATCGTATTCGACATGTTGACCAGTGACGGTGGTGGTGGCAGTGTGGGTGAACGTGTATGTTGTGGAGGTGAAGGTGGAAGTGGTGTGGAAAGATGAGGTATCCGTAGAAAACCTTGCCTTGTCAACCGGACAACGCTCTGTGGTGAAGCCTATGCATTTCCCTCATCATCACTTGAAGGAGGTCGAATCAATGGACTATATTCAAGACCTGTTTTTCCTTGATTTCTAAAGCTTTGTCCACTTTGCATAGATCTAAACATCAAGGTAGTGGAATAACCCACTTTTCACACAAGAGCATATTAATCCAAGTTTTCAAAGATCTCAAATTGCTTACCTCGCGGTCCCTTGAAGAAGTGTCGCTCTACTTTGCTATAACTGACTAAGGTATCAAGTGCAAAATCTATAATAAATCCTTCGATGACTTGATCATGATAGTGATCAATTATGCGCGCGATATTATCTTCATAAGCTTCCAACCTCTGCATGATCTCTAGGGTCCACACTATCAGACCATCAAGCCTACACCTTCCTTGGTCATCGGTAAATTTAGATTCTACTCGTATAGTTCGATCGGGAAGGTGCAAAAGAAGATTTCGTGTATTTCTATGTACAAATATCTGTCCAACCACTCTTCTCTTATCAGACATGGATACCTGTTTTCTTGGGCCGCGAATTCATGTATATTTTTATCCAACCACTTCTTGATTTCCTTCTTGGTTAGATTCCACTAATGCGACATCACACATCTCTTTATGCAGATCCCGATCCCGACAACAAAACCATTTGTTGGCTTAGGGGGTCTTGATCTAGGTTCAGAGTTAGTTGCACCAAACAAATCCCTACAATACTAGCCCTTTTGGCATCAATCTGCAATGCGTAGATTGAAGTCTCACCTGAAGTAGTATGGGGGGATGCTGGAACCAAGTTTCCATACCCAAAAATTAGTGTGATGTCCTTTTGGTGACCTAGATTTGCCTTCGTGCATGCCACTATGATCCTGCAGCCTATTACTGTAACTTCCTCCAATAAGCCTCTAGACCTTTGCGAAGGTCTACGATTAGCTTTTACGGACTCTGAACGGGTCAATTAGCTACTTACATGCGCTTTATATTACCCTTAGACCATTATTTGCTTAGATCTACTTAAGTGTTTGATAGCTTTAACATAAAGTGTTATAATCTTTGCATAATCACTTAACATTAATTGTGTGCAGATAACAATGTAGATCAAGTAAAGTCATGCATACATACATCATTATTTCATAAACCCATTATTCATCACAACATAAAGCCCATTCATACATAAGAGAAGTTAATAGATAAAACACAAAAATTTCTGCAACAATCTTCTTTATTGATATTCAGTTAAGTTTACATACTCAAGACTTTCCTACACACTCAACTGTAGGGGTCCGCACACTCAGCTGCGGAATCTACTCTAGGCCTTTGCACACTCAGCTACAGAGCCTTCCTTCTTACTCTCCTACACTAACTCTCTAGACCCTTTCCATCATACCCATAGACAACTTCAATTACTTTCCTTAGACTCTCTAAGACACACCTATTTATACAATCCCATGGTCCACGGACCATGGGTAGATCTCAAAAGCTGACTCAAGTTACATAAAAGAAGGGTAAAACCCTTTTTGACTCTTAACTAGCTACACGCTCCGTGACCACAATTTGTAGAGACTTTGCATCTTTTTACATCAAAATTTGGGCTTTTTCCCCAAAACTAACCCAAGGGACCCCATCCCAACAAAACCCTTGGCCTGTGCCTAGTTGTGGGCATACTTTACCGTGACCTATTGTATTGTGTTTTGCTTGTACATATTATACATAGGAGTGTGATGCGTTATCATTTTTTGGTTTTGGTGTGTAATACAAGTATTTTTCATGCCTTATTTATGCCAAAAATCCCAAAAATTATAAAATTCAAAAAATAAAAAAATGTGGTCCTGGTTTTACCTCATACATGTTTTATTTATTTCATTATGTGATTTAACCATGTGTCTAGTCTTTCTGGATGCTTTTTACAAGATAGAGTGGTGTTTGCATTGTGACATCCATTAGGCCTAAGGTATGTTTCCTCTTACCGACATATAGGGGTAGGTCATTTTTGCCATCATTAGAGAATTTTGAATATTAGTTCCGCATCTATGCCTTAGGTCCAACCCCATCAATTTGTAGATTTAGCCACTTTTCGTTATGCATGTCATCGCTTGGAGGGAGAGCTTACTTGATGATGCATACCCTAGTATAGCACATCCTTGTTGTTTTACTATCCATGCAGCCATATTATTCTCTTTTCAGAATCCCTCCTTCTGAATTTCCATGACTTAGAATATGAGACCCATGTACTCTTCTTTGTCATATTTTTGGATATACTCACAGAGGATTCCACCATCTTATCCCTTGTGATTTCCAATTTTATTAGCCCATTTTTACGCAATGAGCCTTTGTTTCTTCTTTCCATCATCATCATTTCTCGACCTACCATTCGCTTTCACTTAGTGTTTTACCTTTTCTTGGAGGAATCACTACGATAAGTGGTCATATTATCCAACCACTTGTCCTCTTTATCATGAGTAGTTCCACCATTACCAGAACCAATTGTTATCCCTTATAGTACTCATTCCTCTAGGAGAAGTTTCCTTTAAGCTCTTTTTAGACCCCTTAATCTAGAAATTATTGTTGAGTGAAATTGTCTCCTTCACGCTCATTAATGTACTTGAAGGGTCATCTATTCAGTTTAAGTTTAACCCTTTTCTGGACTGAGTAGACTAGTTATGAAAAATGAATACTCTAGTCTCCTATGGCTAGAAGGTTCTCCCTTGTATTCTTTTTAACTCTTTTTCGAGCTTGGGGGACTAAATTTACTAAAAAAGGAACCTAAAAATAGAAAATAGAATGGAACATTTATTTCCATTAATCATCAAAATGGCAACGTTAGTCACATCACCCTTGAACATGGCACCTGCTTGCATCATTATCTCACAATTAGGTTTTAGCTTGCCTAGGAGCCGTACCATACATATGAAACTATTTACTCCTCTGACTGGTTCCTCTTCCAGTCATTTGGAGGGTGATTCAATGCCTCCTGCATTGTTGCACAGTATCATGAGGTGCTCATTAGTGATGCTTCCAAGTCACTTTTGTGTCATATCCCTATGTGTCCAAGGGAAGTATTAGCTTGTGTCGGCCATCTGCAGTCACTTGTTGACCTTTTTGAGTTGGCCATCCATGTGTTAGTTGTGCTTGATTATATTATGACCTCATCCATACATCACACCATCCTGTTTTGTTCTATGTCGATTGATGGGGTTTACATCAAAGCCCTCATTCGATGGATCTTGTCTTGTTGATGTCAACTCATTGTCCAGGATCTTGATATAAGAACCAGTAGTACCTTAGAGATTTCATACCTTAGTGGTAGGATTCCTTGTGATTGATAGTGGGTTTAAATCATTGGCTCTTAACCAGTCTAGTTCAGTGGTGTTTGATGTCAACTCATCTATTCACACTTAGTGGACTGTAATAGGTTCCTTGGGGTCCATTTTCCTCATTAGCGGATTCCGTTGTGTCCATTACTGGTTGACCTCATTAGTTGGTAATAAAGTAGTTTCTACCATCCTTGACCTTAGCACATCTATGTGCATGGCATATATTTGTGCCATCGGGGTTATGTCAAATACCTTGGGTTAGGGACATCTCACTCTTACATGCCACCTTTCCTAGGTTGCATTGGATTTATGTATCATTCATGTACTTTGAGGACTATTTAAGGGCACCTCCTATATTTTATGTGTCCATAGTCCTACTGATGTATACTGTGACATAGATGCACATTGTAATTGCTGGTGGCTATGCTCTATCTGTTGAGTCACATGGATCCACTATGTATTTTTCGTGGCCATGTTTTAGCATTTCATGTCATGGATCCACAATGTATATTTTGGTGGTCATGTTCAGTATCTCTTTATAACTGAACTTGGATATGCCCGCCTCGGGGATGTTATCAACACACATGAGACTTCAACATTTGGTACCTTTTGATCCGAGTTCTTGTCTTTGTCTCCTCACTCCTATTTTGACCTCTGAGCTTTATTATAATGCATCTTAGCCATCGGTTACTTTTTTGACCTTGACCACTCTTTTCCAAGATTTTCTCCTCAACTACACACAACTCGACTTGTGAGTGAGATTGGAACCTTCCAACTACATGGAGGACACTTTTTCTGTCTGGTTATGACCAATATTTCATGTTTTTGTCCATGCAGTTCGGGGAATTGTTCTAGAGACTTATGGTTCCTAGGAGATCAGTTCAAATCAATTTTCTTATCTCATCTATTCGAGTTGGGTAGGACACATTATTGATAAAATTCTATAACTTCTTTTTGTGCTAGGTGTCTACGTTTATCCTCCTGGGAGTCTCCTTATTCCTATTTATATTGGGTTATGCTAGAGGGTCAGGCTGGTCACAGTTTGCAAAAGAGTCATATACTGCTATTATGATTCAGTTTTGAGAGCTCCATGTTGCTTTGAGTTTTTGTTCATTATAGTAGGGAAATGTTGCTAGAATAAGGATAGGAGTTCCAAAGCTAAAGGTATATTAATGTATTCTTTATTATATGGTTAATGAAGATTCATGTTCCCTTCCTTTATACCAACATTTTCAGTGATTTATTTTCATGTATTTATTGGTGTTTTGAGATAATAGTCTTCTGCAAAAGACTACTTGTTGTCCTTGCTTATTTTTGCTTGTGTGTAGTCCTGGGATCAATAACAGAAGATAGATATCACTTGATTGGAGAGAAAAGATTCTACATCGGGCCCAAAACTCTTCACCAACCTATGAGGAGGTAAGGTAATCGCTCAAACTTTATAATATTAATAACTACTTGGAGACTTCTTGCATGATCATTTGACTTGTGGATTTTTGTTGTCTTGGTTTAGGCCTATATTTTTGTTGTCTAGTGATCCTACTAGGGAATATGATTGTAGAGTAATGGCTCCTTCCATGTAAAATTTACTGCAACACAGGTGATGAAATCAAGGTGGATGCGTCTAAGGTGGATGTAATCTCTAAAATTTCAGTTTCTACTTGTCAAAGAGATGGTAGAAGTTTTTTTTGTTTTACAATATATTACAGAAGATTCATAGAAAATTCACAAAAAGAGCTTCTCCACTCTTTAAACTTCTTACAATTTTTATGATTTTGTTTGGAATTCTGACCACCATAAGGCATTTGAATCATTGAAATAGAAAATTACTGAATCACCAATTTTAAGAGGGCTTAACTAGTCTCTCCCTTTTCATATTTCAACCGATTCTTCAAATACAAACCTAGGAGACGTGTTGGAACAAAAAGACTTGACTCCTTATGCTATTTATTATAAAAGTAAAAATTTGACTCCTGCAGAGTTAAATTACACAGTAATAGAAAAGGAGTGTTTAGTTGTTGTTCATGCTATCAATAAGTTTAGACATTATATTATTGATTATGAAACTTTCATTCATATAAATTACGTTATTATATATTTAATGAAAAAACCAATTACTACTGGCATGATCACTAGATGGTCTTTATTACTATAGGAATTCAATATTACCATTCTAGATAAGCTAGCAAAGGAAAACAGTTGCATATTTCCTTTCTAGGATGTATAATAATAATATTGATACCCGTGTGAAGGATAATTTTCTTGATGAATATTTCTTTGTAGTGTCTACTAAAACTCCTTGGTTTGTAGATATTTCTAACTATTTGGCTACAAGAAATTACCCCCCACAATTGTCTGCCAAAGAATGGAATTTTTTTTATCAAAACCAATGTGCCTTACTCATGGATAGAGGAAGAATTGTACCAAATTGGACCTGATCTGATTATATGAAGATGTGTTCGAGAGGATGAAGTACTAGAAATATTAAAAGCTTGTCATGATGAACCATGTGGAGGACATTTCATTGATAAAATAAATGCATACAAAGTCCTTCTTTTGGGAGATTACTGACCTTCTCTTTTATATATGCTAAGGAATATGTTAAAAGATGTGACAACTACCAAATAATGAGAAAGCCCATACCATCAGGTGACATGCCTCTATAACCTTAGGTACTTGTAGTTCCTTTTGAAAAATGGGCTCTATATTTTGTTGGTCCAATCAACCCTTCATTTAAACAAAGGAGGTATATTCTTATTTGTACAAATTATGTTACAAGATGGTAGAAGATAAGTCACTAACTTTTGCTACTGAAAATTTTGTAGTTGCATTTATTTTTGAGGATATTTTCACTTGTTTTGGTGTCCCAAGGGAAATTATGACATATCAAGGTGCTCCATTCACATCCAAGTTGGCACATAAGATTATGGAACAATATTAGTTCAAACATCAGAAGTACATTCCATATCATGCATAAGCCAATGAGCAAGTTGAATTTACTAACAAGGTACTTGAAGAAATCTTGACCACGATGTTAGGTGTGGAGCCTGATTATCTTCCTAATTCAGAAGTCTTTGTTTCAGCCAAATTTATACCCCAGGAAGACTATACACCCCTCCATGTGGGGGGGAGAGGCCTTCCCCTCGCCCCCCATGGGGGTCTACAGGCAGCGCCCCTGAAGCTAAAAATGGATGAAAATTTTCCTTGTAAATTATTATAATTTCATAGTCAATATGGGACGTTCATTAGGCAGATGGTTTGATGGTAGAATCTATGTTAAATGATTTTTTTACCCAAGAAGGCAACCCTCAATTTATATGAGGGAATTGTATTGCAGATGTGCATTATTATTTTGAGCGAGAAAGGAAAAGGGGACTATATGAGAGCGAATAGGAAATTATAGAAGATATGATGTAGGTTGTATCTCTTCATTTTGTTGGATAAATTAAAAAGGAAGGACTGGTTGTTTCTCCATGGACGTAGCCCAAATTGGGTGAACCACATATATCTATGTCTCTCTTGTTTTATGCATTTTCTATGTTTATGTTTTCACAATATCTTATGTGTTCCATTGCTCTGTAATATATAATTTTATAACAATTGGTATCAGAGCTGAATGTCTATTTGAATGATAAACTCGTAGGAAAGAAGGGTTCCTGGTTCGAGTGGGAGCAATGGTAGAAGATGGTATGTTTAGAATTGAGAAATTTAATGACCAAAGTTACTAGCTATGGAAGATGAAAATGGAAGATTATATGTATCATAAATATTTGTACCTAACATTGAGTGGAAAATCGAAGAATTCGACAAGTATGACAAACAAAAAATGAGATCTTCCTGATAGAAAGGCCTTAGGAACAATATGACTGTGTCTAGCAGCATCAGTGGCATTCAACATTTCAAAGGAAACGACAACTAAAGGTTTAATGACAATTGGTCAAGCTATATGAAAAACCCTTGGCCTCAAATAAGGTATTTCTTATGAAGCGCCTATTTGATATGAAGATTTCATAAGTTGAATCTGTTGCTGATCATTTAAATGAATTTAACACACAATCTAGTTAAGTTCTGCAGGGATAAATATTTATGATGAAGTTAGGGCTCTGTTATTTTTGTGCTCATTGCTAGAAAGTTGGAATGGCATAGTTATGGCTATTAGTAACTCTGTCTCTAGATCTGTTACTTCAAAATTTAATGATGTTGTTGGTTCCATCCATAGTGAGGAAATGCAATGGAAAAGATTTGGTGAGACATCAAATAATGCTTTGATTGTAGAGGCTAGGGGAATAAAAATGGAAAGAGAAAGGAGCCCAGAAAATCGCATTAAGTGAAGAAAAAGCAGATCCAAATCTAGGTCAGGGATAGTGTGATGGAAATGTGGGAAGAAAGGACACCTAAAGAAATATTATGAATCTTGGAAGGGAAAAGGAGATGGACAACAAGAGAATAATCATAACGTGAATGTGACAAGTGATGTGTTGCAAGATGCTTTGATTCTTTCATTGGAGAATATTATTGATTCTTGGGTGGTAGATTTAGGGGCCTCATTCCATGCCACACCTAATAGGAAACATTGTCATGACTATGTTCAAGGATATTTTGGATAGGTTCGTACGGGTGATGATAAACCTTGTAAAATCATTGGAATGGGTAAGGTTTTTATAAAAAAACAAAATGGAAACCAATGTATATTGAAGGAGGTAAGGCATGTTCTAGATCTGAAGAAAAATCTAATTTCAACAAGGCAGTTAGGTGGTGACTACATTCACAGACAAAACCTGTAAGGTCACTAAAGGAGCCTTTGTAATAGAAAAAAGAGAAAAGGTTGGTATGTTGTATTTATGTAATGGTATTTCTAATTATGTTAATTCATTAACCTCCACTGGAGCATATACAAAATTATAGCATTATAGGCTCGGGAAAATGAGTGAGAAGGGGATGAAAATCCTTCACTCAAAAAATTTGTTGCCAAGTTTGAAGCATGTTGATTTGGAAATTTGTGAAAATTGTGTTTATGGAAAGCAAAAGAGAGTCAGATTTATTAGAGTTGGGAAATAAAATAAGAGTGAGAAATTAGATCTTGTGCATATAGATGTATGGGGACCTACTCAAGTATCATCTCTCAGTGTCTCTTTCTATTATGTTACTTTTATTGATGACGCAACTAGGAAAGCCTGGATTTATTGTATTCAAAATAAATATGATGTATTTGATACCTTCAAGAAATGGAAATATTTTCTTGAGAATGCGACATGAAAGAAGTTCAAGTGTCTCAGATAAGATAATGGAGGTGAATACTGTAGCAAAGAGTTTGATAAATACTATTCAAAGCATGGAATTTGCAGAGATAAGATAGTTCCAGGAACACCATAAGAAAATGGTGTGTCAGAAAGGATGAACAAGAAAATCATGGAGCGTGCAAGGTGCATGAGATTGCATGCAAGATTACCCTTACAATTTCAGGTAAATGTTGAAGATGTTGTTGTTTATCTAATAAATAGAGGGCCTTAAAGTTCCTTGGATGGTGGTATTTTAGAGGAGGCATGGATAGGTAAAAAGGTAAACTACTTATTTTTACAGACTTTTGGTTATGATTCCTTTGTCCACTTTAATAAAGAAAATAGAACAAAGCATGAGGCAAAATCAAAGAAATGTACCTTTATAGGATACTGTGTTAATGATTTTGGTTATCTCTTATATGATTATGACAATACAAAATCATAAGGAGTAAAGATGTCATATTCAATGAAAGTGTATTGTATAAGGATCAGATGCAAGAAAATAAACAAGAAAATGAAAACAAATACATAGTGCTTGATGAGATCATAGGAAAATTAAAGGTTCCTGAAAATTATAATGATTAGTAGCCACAACAACAATAACAACCACAACAACAATAGAAACCTCAAACACTTGAAAATGGTGCTAGAAGATCTAACAAGATAAGTAGACACCCTGAACGATACTCTCCTTCATTATATTATGTATTGTTGACTGATTTTTGGCAAACCAGAAAGTCATGAAGAATTAATGCTGGTAGAAACTAGGAAGAAGTGGGAGATAGCCATGAAAGAAGAGATGGAGTCCTTGATATATAACCAGTCTTGGGACTTAGTCAGGTTGCCTGCAGGTAAAACAAAATTGTAGAATAAATGGGTTTACAGGTTGAAGGAAGAAGATGGACGTAAACAAAGGTACAAGGCTAGACTTGTTGTGAAGGGTTTTGCACAGAAGAAAGGTATAGAATTTGATGAAATATTTTCTCCTATTGTTAAAATGAATTTAATCAGAACTATTTTAAGTATTGTGGAAGAACAATATTTGCATCTTGAGCAGTTAGATCTAAAGACAATGTTTCTCAATGGGTATTTGAAGGAATAAATCTATTTGGAGCAGCCACAAGGGTATGAGGTCAAAGGGAAGGAGAAATTAGTGTGCAGGTTGCAGAAGAGCTTGTATGGCCTAAAACAAGCTCCAAGGTAGCGGTATCTAAAATTTGATAGGTTTATGTCTGAACAAGGTTATACTAGATGTCACTTTGACCATTGTATTTATCTTAAAAAGAAAAATTATGGCAACTATATTATATTGTTATTGCATTTAGATGACATGCTTGTTACAGGGTCTAACAAGCAAGAAATAAATGTGATCAAAGGAAAATTGGAAAATTCATTTGCAACAAAGGATTTCGGTGCTACAAAACAAATCCTTGGTATGAGAATAACTAGAGATAAGAAAAATTACAAATTAATGTTGTCTCAGATTGAGTACATACAAAAAATGTTGGAAATATTTAATATGCAGAATGCAAAACAAGTTAGTAAACCTTTGGATAACCCTTTTAAACTAAGTAAGGAGATGTGTCCCAAGACCTAGGAAGAGATGGATTGTATGTCTAAAGTTCCATATGCATCAGCAATTGGAAGCTTAATGTATGTAATGGCCTGCACAAGGCCTGATATTGTACATGGAGTGGGAGTTGTAAGTAGGTACATGAAAAATTCAGGAAAATTACATTGGATGGCAGTGAAATGGATTCTCATGTATTTTAGAGGTACGACAAATCAAGAATTATGCTTTGGTGGTTCAAACATTGCTCTACAGGGATATGTTGATTCAGATATGGTAGGTGATAGAGATAATGAAAGGAGCACCATAGGGTATGTGTTTATTGTAGGTGGAATAACTTTTAGTTTGGTTTAAAAAATGAAAAGTGTTGTTGCACTTTCAACAATAGAAGCAGAGTATGTTGCCGTGACATAGGCCAGTAAATAAATGATTTGGTTACCAAGGTTTATGGATGAATTGGGCAAGAAGCAGGAGATGGGAAGGTTATACAGTGACAACTAGAGTGTCATTCATCTTGTAAAGAATTCAAAATTTCATTCAAAGACTAAAAATATATAACTTAAGTAACATTTCATATGGTTAGTGTTGGAGGATGGAAAATTGAAGCTAGAAAATATACACACTAGCCAAAATCCTGTAGATATGTTAACAAAAGTTGTAACCAGGGAGAAAATGAAATCCTGCTTAGTTTCAATTGGTCTTCAAGTATGATGATGAAGATGAGAAACAAACAGGTCCAAAGTGGAACCATTGTCCAACAAGTCAATCAGCGATGGTGTTGCTATAATCAGTCTCCACATGGGAGATTGTTGGGTGTGGAGCCTGATTATCTTCCTGATTCAGAGGTCTTTGTTTCAGCTAGATGTATACCCCAGGAAGACTATACACCCCTCCACGTAAGGGGGGGGGGTGCGGGGAGGATTCCCCATCCACCTAGGATGGGGGGTATGGGGGCCAGTGGGCGTTCAGGGGTAGTGTCCCTAACATTAAAAATATATGAAAAAAGTCCCTTGTAAAATATTATAATTTCATAGTCAATCTGGGTCATTCATTAGGTGGATGATATGATGGTAAAAGTTATGTTAATTAGGGTTTTTTTCCCTAGAAGGAAACCCTAAATTTATATGGAGGAATTGTATTACGATTGTGCATTATTATTCTGAGTGAGAAAGGAAGAGGAGGCTGTGTAAGAGCGAAGAGGAAATTATAGTGAATCTGTTGTATGTTGTATCGCTAATTTTGATGGATAATATAAAAGGAAAAATTGGATGTTTCTCTATGGACGTAGCCCAAATTGCATGAACCACATATAGCTGCATCTCTCTTGTTTTATGATTTTTATGTGTTTTTGTTTTTGCAATATTTTATGTGTTCCATTTCTCTGTAATATATAATTTTCTAACACAAGACTCTACACTTGCACAAAAGGGATTGGGCAAAAATACTTCTGGAGGTATTTTGGGCATACCGCACCACATGGAGAAAAACTATTGGATATAATCCTTCTGAGCTTGTGTATGGGAAGCAAGTCTTGCTTCCAAATGAATTCTAGGTGGAGACTTTTAGGACAATATCAAAATTGGAACTTGATCTATCTAAAGCTCAAAAAAAAGATTGGCACAAATTAACAAGTTTAAAGATGAGATACAAAAAGATGCTATACAAAAAAGAAACATAATACAACAACAGAGAACCAAGTGGCATGACAAATTTATCAAAGTCAAGAAATTCAAGCTAGGTGATTGGGCTCTTATTTTTTATTTTAAGTTAAGGATTTTCAGGGAAATTTCATACACATCGGCTTGGTACCTATAAATAGATACTTTTTTTGATAATGGAGCAGTTAGAATTAGGACTATCGATGAAGAAAAGGTTATCTTCATTGTTAATGGGCATAGGTTAAAATTATGTCATCGACCCTTGATAAGAGAATAATTTTTCAAACATGTGCAAGATAATTCTGATTTGAAGTTAGTAAGAAAGAAATATTTTTCTTGATTTGAAGTTAGTAAGAAATGAAGACTTTTCTTCCTTATCATTGAAAGAACTGTAATTTCTTTTTCTTGAAAAAAAAGAGAAAAAATAAAACAAAAATTAATAATAATAAAAAGTAGAGAAAAAATAAAAGCATAGGTATGAACACCAACATTGCTGGCATTTCTATGTAGAAAATCTTAGCTGAAAACCAAGGGGTCCTTGACAACTTATATTTTCACGTCTCCCTTCTTTATTTTTCCCATTTCTTTTATACCACTTTTTCTCTAAAATAAATGTTCAAGCCTAATAAATGTTTTTGAAGACCTGTTTCTCTTTTTAAAGATAAATCTCCAATAAGTTGCAACACTCTTAGAAGTCTTCAACATCCATAAAGATTATCCACATCAACATCCACAAGTTTTTAAAATAACCAAATAAATTATTGAAGTAGCTGCAAAATTGTCAATATTCCATAACTCAATTAAAATTCTACAGCTAGTGACATACCTGCAACATTATTCAACTAGTAAGCATCCAAAAAGCAACATGGACCTGTAAAAGGAATCAAGTGGTTACATAAAAAGGTATGCACATAGAGTATTAAGTTAATTTTCATTAAGTAAATGATAGATTTATGAGCTTATATAATGGTTTTGATACACCTTTTGAAATGATTACCTCACTTATAACTCTAACCTATTATCTGTGCCATAACTCGCTTTGTTATTATAATATCTTTCCACTGCCTATCTATCATTAAAATTATCATCATTAGAAATCTCCTAAGTCTTAACGGTCCTACAAAAGAAAATCAAATTAAATCGTGGGATATTATCACAACAAGAACATTTTTATTCAAATCCAATCGCCTTTCTTTTTCATTCATACCCTTCCACCATCAACCCATCTCACCACTCACCTCTTCATCCATTTCCATCCAACCCTGTCAAAAGAGGCAATTTGAGGGCATGAATTCTCTATTTACATGGGTGTTATTGTCAAGTTTGAACCACATGGAATCAATTTCCTTAGTTATCTAAGAGCCAAAGACCAATTGCAGAAGGTAAAATGGCTTCAATTGTTTGGAAAATTTGATGTGTATGAAGTAGCAGTCACAAGGGCATTTCCTAGAGAATTTGACAGTGTGGAGGCAGAGTTAAAAATTACGGTATCCTTGATAACAGAGGCTATAAGGCTTCCTCGCCATGGTGAAAGTTTGGTCAAAGTCAAAGACTTAACGATGAGCTTTGGAAAACATTTTTACATGATCCAAACATGTACACATCAACCTTCAAGGGTATTTCAGTCACAACACTTAAATCCACATCAACCTTCAAGGGTATTTCAGTCACAACACTTAAATCCAAATGGAGGAACCTATTGCTTGTACTCTCAATTTTTCTCACTTGTGAAAGCATGTTTGGGACCTTAATCTTTTACCATGCAATTTTATTAATTCACTTTTTTGAAGAAAAATAATTAAATTTTCCTTATTACTTGATGTGGAGCTTAAAGAAAATGGCCTTTAATATACGAAGTGATTCTACAAATATTGGTAGGGCTTTGTATCACCATAGTTTAGTGAAAATCCTTGTTGAAGAACATTTTAAGTCTATTGGTGATAACTGGAAAGAATTTTTAGTGATAAATCATTTCATAGAGGTTTTAGAGGAAGAGGAGCACACAAAAACTAAGAAGAGTTGGCATATAGCAGTTCAGAACCCTAACCCTGGGCCTATTATCGAAGAAGAGGGTTTGACCATAAGTGAATCAATGGAGATGGAAATTATACTAGAGGATATAGAGGATGACACTTCCCTTAGCCAGTTTTTGGAAGAGATTAAACAAAAATTTTACCAAAAAAAATGTTAGAAGAAATAAATCCAGTCAAAATGTCAAGCAAGTAGAAATAATAGAAGAGACAGAGACAGCCAATAAGAAGAAACATGGCAATAAAAGGAAACATATATAGGACATAGTAGAGAAAAAGAAAAAGCTAAGAAGAATCAAGTGACTTTCCAAGCGTTCAAATGAGCCAACACAACAAAACCTCTAGAGATTGTCAATCTTGCAGAAGAGGATGATGTTGACATGAGAACAGTAGACGAGACCTCATTCTATCAAAGTCCAATGAGGAAAACTCCCAAAATTGATCCATACCAATAAGAAGTCTATGAATACTTAGAGACTTTGAAACAAAAAGCATAGAAGAAGGTAAAATCTCCTGAAGAAACTCAATTTCATGAAGAATTTTCATATGATGATGTTCCTATAATCAATTCCTAGGCTCATACTACTACTTCTTAAGAAGAACTAGACAATGTTCATACTTTCATACTTTCATACATGACATTTATTAGTTAGAGTTATTGAACAAATACATGAGAGAAGAAAATGAAATAGTCAAGGATTATAATCAAATTTTGAATGCACAAACTGACACTATGTTGTTAAGGATGTGTTATTGGTACAAGAAGAACAAAAATCTCAAAGAAAACAACAAAGTGCTAAAAAATGATATAAAAGGGATACAAGGAAAAATTCTCATGAGAAAACCTAGATGGTCTATTAATGTGAAAAGAAAAGGGATGCCAAGAAATATGGATGTGTTAATTCAAGCCTCAAAAGCAACATAATAGCAAGGATATTTCTTCACTTTTGAGTTTTTGTGCATGAGGACATGTAACATCTTCAACATGGGGGAATGTTGAAGCCTCAAATTGTGATAAATTTTTACATCTTTTCCCTTGTTTTCATCTATTCCATACTTTTTTTGACATCTTTATAGGTTATAAGATCATTTGGGTCATCCTTAGTTATAACGTAAGATATCAAACATTTGTGGCTCATAATCTAGATTTTCCTTATGAAAATGACTGAAATATTTCTATGGTACCGAATTGTGCAATTTTCGAGCTAATGATAATTTTTACAACTTATTCCATGGCTATACATGTTCCAGAGACTTTGAAGAAGAAAAAAAGAAATGGATAGATGCTAAATGTCGAAGAGAAGGAGATCCACCTATTATGCTTATTCAAAAGATCATAAAGCTCAAGGATTTTATTGGTCAAAGTACAAGTCAACTCTGGTCTCTTCACATGTAGGGTTTTGAAGAAAATAGATTCAACAATAGGAGAGAAAGGCAAAGCATGACATTAATTGAACAAGCACCTGATTTCAAATTGTTGATGTGTAGATGGAGATATTTCTCATGGTTTGCTACATAAAGGGAAAATCATGAGAAAATCGATTTTTATTTCAATTTAAACAACTAGTTGTCACTTAGTGAACTCGCCTTTCGATGTTTATTCCTTTGGTTGTTAAAGAATGATCAAGAGTTGCAAGTTTGTACTCATTTGAGATCCAAAACTCTGTAAATGCATTATTCTGTTCCAAACTTGAATTATGAATGCGTTGGTTACTAGTTTAATTTGAGTTCATATGTACATTGCACTCAATAAGATCCTCCTTTGAAGAGTCATAAGATAGCTTAGTCATTCAATTTCATTCCTTTTTTAGATGTTGTTTCATTTGATTCACAAATATCTTGTGATTTGTTAATGCTCCGCTTTTAATCTTATTTTACTTACTATTGGTTTGTTTGCATAGGTTGACCGCTCACAATCAAAATAAAAAACACAATTTTTTTTCCTTAATCAAATTCTTGCCTTAAAATTTCTGCCTAGTCTCAGATTTAAGTTAATTTTCATATTGGCGATGATCATAGCAAGCACACATTAGTAATCTACAAATTTTGTAGTCTAGATTTGAATCACTTCTTTTGAGTTCATTTCAATTATGCTTTCTAGTTAGATTTCTTCAATATTCTCCTAGAATAGAGTTAATTCCAAAAGCACTTAGAATATATTTATTTCAAGTCAAGTAGCATAGACTTTTGATTTTGTTTCAATTGTGTTAATTAAAATAGTCTTTCAATTCAGTTAAGTAGCATAATTTTTTCATTTTTCAAGATAGAATACATTACAATTATTTTCTTAGATTAAATTTTTAATTCATTTCCTTTTGATTTAAACAAGTCTTATAGAAATAACACGTGCGTATAATTGATGAAGGGAAAATCTTGAATAGATCATATTTACATCTTGCATTTGGATTTGATACACTAGACTTTAATTTCTTGATAAAAAATAAACATTCTGGCATATATAGTGCACATACACTTCATAAGTACATGAACCTTGGTTTGGAAATTTAATGACGTAATTTAACTATCAATTAAATTACCCAACACATGGTTCAACCATATATGGGCTTATTTATGTCGTTGTACAACCATGTATTATCATTCTTGTAGCCATGTAATAGGCCTATGAAGCCCTGTACTTTGATTGGATATCGTTGGTCATACTACTTGGTTCATATGGAGT
The DNA here is from genome assembly GCA_000404065.3 of Pinus taeda. Lineage (NCBI taxonomy): Eukaryota > Viridiplantae > Streptophyta > Pinopsida > Pinales > Pinaceae > Pinus > Pinus taeda. The sequence goes on along the minus strand of APFE031165718.1, from coordinate 24,335 downwards.
AGCATCTTTCATATGGAAAGGAGATAATGGTAGTGATATAAATCATTTCACAATTAGCCATGGAGATGCTTTCATTTAGGGGAGTAAGTTTCTATTTGCATAGGTATTGGGTAGAGTTGTTATTCCGAGGATTAGTGTTTTGTTGTTGCTGCTAGAGATGAATAGAGAGAGGTTGTTGTTGATGTTGTATGAGTTTTCTGTTGTTATGATTTGGATAGTACAGTGTGGAGGTGCATATATGAGATAGAAAAGATGCATATGCTATTGCTTCAGACATGATTGAAATATGCTGCTATTGCTATCAATTTTATCAAAGTTTATTGTTTGTGTTGCTGATAGAACAAGTGTATTGAGACATTAATGTGTTTTTTTTATTATCAAAGATAGCTCATGTACAAGGGGCAGTTTATTGCACATTTTCTTCAATTATGAGATTAGTGGAGGCGTGTTGTTATTGATCTCATCTTTCAACCATGTATCACATTGTTTATCATCTGCATATGATTTTGAGTGGATTTTTTCATTTGGTTGATGGAGCCCATTGCATGATGAGGAGTAGCATGTTTAGTTTGTAGAAGGCATAAAGTTTGATGCTGATATGTTTCACCCATTGCCATTGATGTCAATGGGGAGAGAGATCTTTGCATGTGGTCATCTTCAGAAGTTCACTTCAGAGAGGGAAGTTTCAGGTTGACATCCTTGGCAAAGGGGGATCTTGTTGGCATGTTAGTGTTGGAGTTGACATCATTTGATGGATATCATGATTCATATGCTTGTATTGATGCATTCTTGATGTATGTTACGATGTTACAGAAGTTTATCATGGTGTTATAGGGTCTGAAAATAACTGTTGTGTTGTCTCAGGCTCACTCCTAAAGCTAGCCTACTACTAGATGGAGGTGACCTAACACTTGCATAGGGAGATTGAACATGTTTGGAGGTTGAAGTCATAATTATAGATGTCTTGATGTTGCAAAGGTGTTGTAGAGGTTCTCATGATGTATCAAGGTCATTTATGAAGCTGAGCTACATGTTTTATGCCACTTGATGCAGTTCCTACACTCATGAGTTTGTTCCTACACTCATGAATTTGTTCCTACACTCATGAAGTATATGTCTTGTATGAGATGAACAGGTGGTTGCAAAGTTGTTTTCTAAGACATTTTCAAGTAGATTGGCAGAGTTCTGAGATGAAAGGAGTTAAGTTTTTCTATCCTTCGCCACAACCATAGGGAGAGAGTGTCATGATGCATTGTAAGAATTCAACTGAGATCTTCTAGTTACGTCTGTGCCGTTGTAGCTGAGATCTTCTTGTGTTGTCCCTGCGGTTGCGTCCTAAACTAGAAATTCTCTGCATTCATCGCACATCCAAGTATTTTATGAGTTTTTACGATTGTCTTGTTCGAGACTCTTCATCAAAAGGTATAAAAATGTTAACTAAATTATAGAAGATTGTTGAAGTGGAGAATCTCTCTCTTATTAAGTGAAGTTAGTGGCAAGATCAAGTCAAGGAGCTGAGTCCTGATCAAATCAAGTGTATGAACAAAGTTGCTAAGTGCTCCATCACCTGTAGGATTTGTTGATTTAATCATGTTAGAAAGTTACAAATAGTAGAATACTATGAGGTTATCTTGTTGGTTCTTTTGAGTGTGTGAGAGCATGTCATTGAAAGGGCAGTGAGAGAGAAAATATATAACTATAACTTCTCACATAGAATTGCAGAAATATTTCAGTGTTGTATGTAGGAACCAGAGACTAGCTTTTATGAGAAGATGCAGAGGGTGAATTTCATCACATCATATGCTATGTATTGACTTGATTTTCTTTGTAGCTGTTAGTTGGATGGATTGAGAGATGTGAATAATGGTTGCAAATGCATATTGTATATCTGTTTTTATTGTGTAAGTTTCAGATTTGTTTATGCAGATAACAATGTTCATAGAAGGGAAGAGGTAGTAGAAATTGGTTGATAGAGTGATGCTTTGATTTGGAGATTTGTTGATGATAATATATCATGGTTGTGCTATAGAGATTTATTCTTTAACGAGTTTGGAGTTGAGCTTTAAAATGAATGAAAGCATGGTTTTGAGAGTTTGATAGGGGTGGTGGCTCCTTGCTAGCGGTAACTGACAAAATAATATTTTGGGAATTGTACCTCCATCTGTGGTGGCATATAGTCTAGTGGTAGCTGGGCGAGGCTTGTTGGGAGTGGTTGCTTTCAACAAGTGGTGGCTTTTAGAGTCATGTGAGTAGAAACTTCCTAGCTGTTCAATGCCAACAACACTGATTACAAAGGTGGTGGATCCTTTCTAGTGGAGGCTAGCTAAATCAATTTAAAATAAAATTTTATTAATGAAGATTCAAAGCAATGCAACAACAACAGGGTGGTTTTTCGCCCCTTGATGGTTTCCAACAGAATTACTTGTGTTTTATTGTGCATGTTTTTGTTGATGCTTCTCGTGGTTTTTATGTGTTGATTTTATGATACTTTTAATTTTAGATATGTTAATATTGTTCATCCATATGACTATTTGGTAATCCATCATTTTTTAAAGTAATATAATTTTTATCACTACTGATTCACCCCCCCTCCCAATAGTGATCTAGTTTCTAACATTTATCATTATTTGAGATTGTATTTATTTTTCTTTCCACACACACGCATTTAGAAAATCCATAGGCTCAAAGTGAACATAGGAATAACCCATTCCTTCAAAAAATAATTAGGAATTCAGCCTCTCTTTTTTGCATAAGAAACATGGCATTCCATGTTGTGATTTGGAGACATCAAGCATAGAATGCACTCCGTCAACAATGAATAAAAATCTTCAAACTTATATCCCTCATATATATGAAAAAATATCATAAAAGAAGTTCAATCACTCATGCATTACATTCCACAAGTTCATGAATCAACATTGCACAAGAAAGTAAAATAACTCAGAGCTACATGTCAATTTCCATAGAGAAATTTTTTAATTTCAAAGATCTCAACCCATAGCATCTTATTTGCAATATATAAAAGGGGAAAACTGAAGGTAGGACTTTAAATTTACACCCAACCATAGATTTGTTGTAGTCAAAATCACTTCCAATAGTCACCCTCGAGGCAAACCCATGATCTAAGTGAAATTTCTTTTCCATAGACTTAGTAGGAAGCCATCCTCAACACAAAGAGGATAGGAAATACATATGACATTTAGCGATTTATCAGCTAGTCAAGCACACCAAAATTCACTACAATGGGTGGTTCATCAAATGTGTAAAGCATTCTAAGAGTTGTTTATCAGCCCACAATAAATACCTTGAGTGGTTTATTAACTATCTCTTGGAAATCACCCTTTTACATATGGTTTATCTTCTCTAACTAGCACCCTAAGTGGTCTCTCAGCCATCCCTTGGCAAACACTCTTTCAAATTTCCTCTTAATCCTCTTGTACTTGTGGTAAAATTTCCTCTTTCAGGGAATCCCATTCCCTCGGCTCATATCTCTTTCAACCTTTACTCATGATCTTCACCAAGAAGAGGTCCAAACGCCACAATGATGTACATTTGTCTTTTTTTATCATTTTCTCAGGGTGTCTTTCCATGTTCCTCTTGGACTCTTCCTCTTATTTTTCTTATTGTTTTCACGATAAAATTAATTAAGGGTGCCAGCTAACCCCAAATGGGTTTACCTTTCCTATTCCCTCTTAGATCATGGATTTGTAGTCCCACACTTTAGGCCATTACATAAACATATACTCATTTATAATTTTAGAGTAATTTTACATTACAAAAATAAGGGGAAAATGTACCAAGGGTGTCACAAAGGAGCTCTTAGTATGGAGTTACCTTTGACATAGTGGCATGTCTACTATATAATCTTCTTCCTGCTTTGATATGCTCTCAAGTCTAGATCTTAGATGTTTTACTTAGCTATGGAACAAGTACAATGATAAAATAATGGAACCTCCTAATGGCCAATATTTAACAGTGCCTAATAGATTCCTAGGGCTAAAGTTTTTACATGTCTGAACCCTCAAATAGTGTTAGGTTTTGTATCTTCTAGAACATTCTTTAAATTTAACACTTGGCTAGACCCACATGTGTTAGTAATGGGGGCCAACATGGCATCAACACAGTACCATGATAATTGAGAATGTTGGCCAACTTGTAAAAGGCACAACTTTTGTGTACGAGCTTTGATTAAGGTGATTTTACATCGTCGTAAAGGTCTTAGTTGTAGAATGACATTGAGGGGCTAGGCTATATGCTTGCAAAGTTTTGATCCTAAACCATTTCATTTGATGCACCAAATTAGCTCTAGAAGATTCCAAACCCCAAATTTCCAAAATGGGATCTACCACTAAGATGGGCCTTGAAATCCAATTCCTCTAATTTATCCTCTTAGAAGGTACAAAGTTAGAAGAAGAATTATATAATGATCCATTCCATATCACGCCTCCTCATTTAGGGAGGATTTTCGTTTGCAAAATATTTTATTGAATAAGATGAGGAAAATTTTCCTTGACCTTCTTGCTAGAGTAGCATTTTTGCCAACATGGAAGTTCTCCTTTCAACTTGACTTTCCAAAGGTCATGTTACCACTATCTAGTAATTTTGGATGACTTCCACAAATTGTATCTTCTACTAACTTTGCTTGAGATTATAGTTTTAACTCCTTTATGGTATGTAGGGTTCACTTAATTTCTTAATCTAACATGGAAGACTCATAGAGTTTTAGATTTTCCACATTCACTACTTAGTAAATTCACATGTATAGCAATATATTGGGTCTCTAAGAAATATCACCCAACCTATGTAAAAAATCAAAAGGAACATACTATAGAGCCTTGATTTTCTTACCAAGACATTATGGACGTTGTTTTTTCACTTGTAACCAAACTATATCTCCCATCATGAACGTCTTCCTGATTCTATGATGATCATGTTGGGCCTTGTACCTTTCCTAACTTTTTCAAAAATTTATTTTCTTTCAATGCTTCTCTTGTGACATATTCCCTCCTCCTTGTTGACCAGATACAATATCTAAAGGAAAAGGAAACAAATACCCAAAGTATATTTAGAAAGGGGACTTATTAGTATAAGTATAGATTGTTATGTTATAATAGTGTTGAATATAGATCAAAAGTTGAACCAACATTTTTTTGACTACTTTTGTTTTCCCAATTGTATGTGGATGGAATGTTGTAGATATCTTAAACTTCATGTCCATCCTTTCCCAATGTTTAGTCCAAAAGACACTAAGAAATCTAGCATCCCCTTCTGACATGATGCTCCTTGGTATACCAAAGTGTACCCAAACCTATTCAAATAACATGTTTTTTTCTTCTTTTCCTTTGATGGTCTTTTTATAAGGCATACAAATGCACATCTTGTTGAACTTGTCAACTACCACAAACAAATAGTCATGTCCCTTTTTGGTCATTGGCGAGCTCATCCACATTTTTTCCAAATATGTAAATGGAACCATCCAAAGAATGAATTCCAAATGGATTCTTTTAGTGTGCTCATGTAGGTTAAACTAAAACAAAAAGCTAGAGTTAGAACTAAGACTAGAACCAAGAAATCAAAATGTCATTTATGCAATCACCTTTTTATTACTATTATGGTATGGGAAACTCTAGAACAATTGAAGCTTCTCACTATCAATATGTAGCATCTCTAAGATGCCTTTTTTATATGAGTTGAGATTTAATGATTTGTTTTCGACACCCTCGAATCTCACTAGCCTAGTGAGATAATGGGACTAGGCTTGGGGTGTAATGCCCAAAATTAAAATATAGCTCTTTACAACAACTCTTTATAGCGAAGTAAAATAAAATTATATACAACATATTTTTAAAACAAAATATAAGGGAGTTACAAAGGTATAATAAGTAGAAAATAAACTAGATAAACATTTACATATATTGTTGTACATTAATGAAACAAAATTAAAGCAAAATATCAGTAAATAAATGAGTCACTTTTAGGAAAATTCTTTAAAAATCACACCCTATCAGCGACAAGAATGTACATGTATGTGTTTTAAATATGGTATAAAGTTTAATAATAATTTTATGCCATAAATATAAGAGAAATCAACCTAAAAAAATCAGAAAATATACAATAAATTCATTGGAGAAAGCATGCTAAAAGTATAAACTGTTAAGAATACTAATTTTGTTGACAAAATGAGAGGACAACTTGTTTCTTCAATCGATTTCTGTGAAAATCAGGACCATATATCGCTTACAAATTTCTATGATGTAACATAATTCATACAATATACATCAAAATGTCAAACAATAAAGCATGATATAGTGTTGGGCAGCATGGGATCTTTTTGATAAGACTTGACATCAATATTTCTACAAAATCCATACCAATTATCACTAATATAAAGAAATGCTAGATGTTCTAATAGAAGTAATTAATGTAAAAAATAATAGAAACCTTAAGAAAAAGGACCAAAAATTATATGAGCTCACTGTACTCCTTGTCACTCAAAGTATTTACGTTGTCACTAAAATAGGTAAGCTCTAGTACTTTTTAGATAATGAATCAAAGGAAAAATGACAACTATTAGAATTTATGCATATCTCTCCTCACTATCATTTTCCGACTCTCCCTTCATTGCATTCAATTTAGTTATATAATTCCTTAGGTGGTTGGAGGGAAAACCTATTTTTAAACTAATTAAGTGTCAAGATAAATATATTTTCCTTTTATCAGGAGAAGGCATTTCAGAGGGATCAATTTTTAATTAATTTAATTTTATAAAGTAGGTGGGGCCACCGACTATGCTAGTGAAGTATTCATATTAACCTTTTAAATCCATACTAAACATATAAAAT
>APFE031165718.1:1106-12036 GCA_000404065.3 Pinus taeda | reverse complement strand
TATATATATCGGGTTCGGCCTAATCACATATCGCAGTCAGCGGAGCCCTAGGCCTATGCATATTGCGATATGCGATATGGCAGACCCACCAATCCTATTGAACATAATATATGTATTATCAGGTCCGCCACCACCCCATCAAAAATCGCTATCGGCGAAGTTTAGCGCTCATGCATAAGGTGTGACACCATATGGTGGACCCAATGATGGTTATAGATCCAATACATAATTTTTGAAGTCTGCCTTAAGTTCTGGCCACGGTTTTCTGTGTTTTCCTGTGCATTCGATGAAATGTTATGGTCTAGGTTTTCAAAGGAAATCTGATAGGGGTGATGTTGCATATGATTTCCCATTGAGATGTGGGATTGCATCTTGGTCACAACACAACTTTGGCTGAGCCAGGGGCCGATTCTTTCGCACTCGCTCCTCTTGATTTCATTACGCCTTATCATTTTTAAAGTTTCGATGATGTCAAGAGTTGTTCTTGGGTGTTTCTATCATATTTTCATAATCATAAATCTAATGTTAATCGTCTCTGCAGGTGAGGAGTAAAAGACGCTTGAGTGGATCCGAAGGGTTCAGGTATGCGGGCATGTTCTGTTTAAAGATCTGACCTTAGGCATTCTCGGTTGGGGTTCCACACGTAGTTCATGTATTCTAAAGGCAAATCTGTCCTAGGTTTCATCATGGGGAGATGAAACAAAAATACCCCCTTTAATTAACATCTATCCATTTCCCCAGGAAATGAAGCGCTCCAGCAGATATGCCTTTTACATGTCAGCAGTTACACTGACGGTTCTATCTCTGTATATTTTGATTTGTATACTGAAAACATGAGGGGGAAGAGAAAAAGTGAAAGGGAAGACCGAAGGTCATCTCCAGAGGCATAAATATTACCTCCGTAGATGAGGAAAAGGGATTTTTGTTTGAGGAGAACAACTTTGATTTATTATGAATAAAGAAAGACTGTTGGTTGAATGAGGAGCCTTTGGTTTTTGATTTGTTTTCCTTTGCTTTTATGTGTTTTGAAACAAGGTGTTGTTGTTGGCATAAATAAAATGTGTTTTGTGTTTGTGCATATTGATAATGATATAGCTTGTGATTAACCTTGGTTGTTTGAATGTAATTCTTCATCATAGTTAACTCATGAGCAGTCCTTGATTTGAAACTATGTTAGACATTAGTTGTAATCTTTATTTGTATGAAAAGGAATGTGTATTCCTGTCTGAGTAATTGGATTGCAATTTAGATTTAATGCAGTCTCGTTCTTATGTGAACTAGTAATTGATTCATTTGGACTTGGAATTTATATATGATGTTTAACCTCTTTTTGTTATGCTCTTGCAGGATAGATTAGGATAGTTAGGACTAGCTTAAGTAGTTTAGATAGGATTTGATACATATAGGTTAGTTGTTTCCTTTTGTTGATTTAATTGAAGTCTTCCTCCAGGAAGCAATCTCTCAACACCTATAATAGTTCATGGGGTCCTTTAAAAGTCGTTGGAACTAGCCACTCCAAAAGAAATTAGATCTAATTGGGGTCTGTGATTGGGTTAGTTCCCCTTGTTGGTATAGTGAAAATTCTCCATGTCAACAAAATGGCGTTAGAAGGAGGGCTTGAACTGCTGTCCACAACTCTTTATGATTTCATCTATAAATGTCATGCATGGAATCAAAAAGATCAATGCATGGATCGTGAAGGTCGAAAAGACCCTTCCTCTCATTCAGAAAAGCCTCATTTCGAAGAAGAGACACTATGGGAGTATCCTGTCACTCAGGAACAACTAGTCAGAATACTTACTCAGGCTTACGCTCGTTCCCTCTCTCAGCTCCCCATCTTTCACTCTTTACCTCCGACAACTAAAAGAAAGCCAAGGATCTATTCCATAAATGAAGAGACATTTGCAGCCCCGTCTCTTGAAGATATTGTGATTGAATCCTTGCAAAGTATTGACACTCCTTGGGAAGGAATTCTTGAAGATCCACTCTCTAAAGGTAATCAATGGCCCAATTTGAGAAATCATAATAAAGAATGCCTCGAAGAAACATTCAACTAGAACATCCCTATCCACAATATGGCTAAAATTCCTCTTCCAGGTGGGAATCAGCTTCAACAAGGTGGAAACCAACTCCCACCTCCTCCAGGAGCACTCCCTCCTTGGCTCGCTCAGGATAATGTAGCGGTACTTGGGTAGCAACATCCCTTACCCAAGAATGCAGAAAGAGTACTGCCTAAATTTGACCCTGAGAAGGGAGACATCGCTGATAACCATATTCACTCTTTCTTCTTGGTCGTGCGCATGTTGGGGGTAGCTAATGAAGATATAGTATGTCACCTATTCCCTTTTACTCTGATTGGTGTAGGCTTCACATGGTACTTTAGCTTGAGAAAAAGATCGATCACCTCGTGGGTTGCCTTTCAATAGGCCTTATTAGACAAGTATGGCGATGACAAAACACCTACAACCTTATTTTTAGAATTATCCCGTTTGAAAATGGAAACCAAAGAAAAGTTCAAGGATTTTAACATCCTGTTCAACACCTTGTTCAACAGAATCCTAGCTAATGCTAGACCTACTGAGGAGGTGCTCATGGAATTCTACATCACCGCTCTCCCAATCCCTATTGCGATGTGGGTCAAGAGGAGTAACACACAAACCTTACAGGGTGCTATCAATGAAGCAGTCAAAGTCGAGAATGAAATGATCAGTCTCACAGCATGTCATCATACAATTGGAGAAAAGAAAGCCTCTCAGTCTTCCAAGAAGAATAATGGGAGTGATAACAAAGTGGCTGAGGGAAAAGAAAGGGACACCACAGATGTGTAAGGTTTGCATCAGATCATTAAGAAATTGACAAACAAAGTCATCAACATGAAAAGGAATTTTGGAAAGATTACAAGTGGGAATGGAGGAGAGTATAACAATAGAAGATCTTTTAAACCATTCTACCATAAAAGGACAAAAGGTGGTCATGGTCCACTTTCGTTTCCTGCTCCACCTAATGAAGGGAATTTAAATACAGAAGAGTTGGCTCTTATCGAATTGTTCCTTAACCAAGAAGAACCTATAGTGGAGCTAGAGCCAGAACAAGAAAATGAGGAAGAATACCAAGTAGAACAGCCCTTGGACGAAGAATCTCAAATCAATGTACTGTGGTATTTTTACACAAATGAGTACGATGAAAACGAAGGAGATAGTATGGAAGAAATCCACACTAATGAAATCCATACATGAAGTAAAGGGCCACTTGCAGGTGTGATGAAGCTTGTAGACCAGACAAAGAAAGATGTTCATCCTTTGAAGGCACCCGCTCCCAAAGTTCCTATTGAGAAGGGTAGACCTAGTGGTCAGTCCAAGAATACCCCTGTGGAAAACCATCCAGAGAAAGATAATATACTTCCCATCGCGACGAAGGTGACTCAAAATGGTAAACTCCCACCTAAGAACAAAACAATTGGTATGTTTACTCTACCCTATCCTGTTTATAACATTCATTACAATATTGTGTATGATCTTAAGAAATCTAGGGCTAATATCACATACTTTGATTTGCTAAAATTAACGCAGCAAAGAGATTTTCTCTTGAAAGATATGAATGAGCGGAACTGCAAAACTCCCAGCATCTCAAGAAGCCAAACCCAGAAGTCGGTGTCTAGACCCGTTAGTACCTAGTACATCCCAAAAGCCACCAGCCATGGAAGCGACTCTGTCAAAAATGAATCAAACCCCCCAAGATTTCAGTGCAACCATGAAAGGAAGGAAATCAAAATCCATGACTCCCCCTTTCCTCATCACATTTGAAATCTTCAACATGAACGTACATAATTGCTTGGTAGACTCAAGTGCCTCATCCATTGTGATGCCTTATGCTATTGCTAAAAGACTTCATTCGATACCTGAGAAAAATGGAACTCGAAACATGCAATTAGATAGGACAAATGTGAAAGTAATTGGGGAATTGAAAGATGTATTGATTCAGATGACTACTAAACCACAATACAAACAATTCATTGATATAGTTGTAGTTGACATACCTGAGGCTTATGGAATGTTGCTTGGTAGGGACTGGTAAGCAAAACTGAATGGATACTTCTCAACTGATTGGTCCCATCTCTTGCTGCCTCAGAAGGGAAAAGGTGATATGCTGAGAATTGATCGAGAAAGATACATGAAGCATGTAGTGACGGAGCTAAATGGTCCCAATGAACCTATAATGTTTACCAACTCTATCCTTGGGAATTATAGTTTCAATGTTTGTGCCACAAAAACCTGTTTTGGAGAATTCCATGCAGAAGCAATTGAAGAAACTACAAAAACACACAGTTGGACACTCTATTTTGATGGCTCTAACTGCCTTGAAGGTGCAGGTGCTGGGAACGTTCTCGTTGATCCGCAAGGGAACCAACATTTGATGACCAGCTGGTTGGAATTCATGTGTACAAACAACACGGTAGAATATAGAGGCTTGTTGTAGGGCTTGAAAAGGGCCATTGATATGAAGGTAAAAAATCTTAAAGTCTTTGGTGCCTTGCAGATAATTGTGAACCAGGTAAGGAAGAGGATAAACTGCAATTTTCCACACTTGGTAAGGTACCAAAATGAGGTATGGAACTTAATTGACAGTTTTGATTCTTTTAGTCACATACATACCTTGAGGACAAAACCAAGATGTCGATCTGATGGTTGGTATGACTGCAAAACTTTTGCCTATTTTTAGATTAAAGAAGAATAAATGTTATGTTGAATTGATTTTCAGACCATCTGTGCTTGATAACATCTCAAATTGGCTGGTGTTTGAAGATAATGAGCAAATCCTTGAGTTCTTGCACTATGAGAAGACATTCAAGAATACAATCATTGATGAAAAAGAGCACGACGGACTTATAAATGAGAGGGAAGATGTGGAAAAGTATCAGTCCAAGATGAGTCCCAAGTCAGTTGTCAAGATGGAGCACTTGTATGACCTACATGGTAAATTAAAGAAGCCAAATAATTCAAAAATGCATAGCTCATCCATGAAGTACAAATTGGTCAACCTTGGCACCAAAGAAGACCCAAAAACTGTTAATTTGGGCTTGGGGTGCTCTCCACAAGATAAGGCAACATTTGTCAAGCTATTTAAAGAATACATGGACGTCTTTGCATGGACATATGGAGATCTAAAAACCTTTGATACCAACATTGTGCAGCATGTAATTCCTTTAGAAAAGGAGGCTAAGCCCTACCAACAAAAGCTTTGAAAGATGCATCCAAGCCTGGAATTGTTGGTGAAGAAAGAATTAAGAAAAATGATGGATGCTAAAATCATTTTCCCAGTCAGACACACCCATCGGGTAGCCAATCTCGTGCTGGTGAGAAAGAAAAATGGAGACATCAGGTTGTGTACCGATTTCAAAAACCTAAACAAAGCATCGCAAAAAGATAACTATCTTGTGCCTTCTTTGGAACACATCCTTCAGTGCATTTTTGGGTCTGAAATGTCGTCCCTATTAGATGGGTTTTCAGGATATAATCAAGTGTTGGTATCTAATGGGGATTAGCTGAAGACAACCTTCAACACTAAATGGGGCACTTACACATATTGTAAAATTCCTTTTGGACTTATTAATGCGGTTGCCACATTCCAGAGAGCCATGGACATAGCTTTCCGAGGATTGATCAAAAAATCAGTGGTAGTGTAGATGGATGACATTATAGTGTATTCATATCACAAAAGGGATCATATTTATCATATGAAACACATTTTCAAAATATGCCAAAGGTATGGAATATGATTGAATCCCAAGAAGAGTGTCTTCACAGTCACAACAGAGAAACTATTAGGTCACATCCTCTCTAAAGAAGGGATTTTTATTGATCCTGAATGAATAGAGACCATCATGAGAATAAAATCCCCTGCCAATAAAAGGGAAATTCATTCTTTCTTTGGGAAGATCAATTTAGTTAGGAAATTTGTCTTAGGTTTCGTGGAAATAGTGTGCCCCATGCAGTTAATGCTTAAGAAAGATGTGGTGTACAAGTGGAGCGATGAAGCCAAGAAAGCATTTCAGCGAATTAAAGAGGCCATCGTAGAAGCCCCTGCATTGGTTAGTCCCAATTTCAGCAAGGAATTTTTCTTGTACACTTTTTCTTTTGATCTTTCATATGCCTCAATCCTCACTCAAAAAAATGACAAGGGCAAGGAAGTCCCCATTTCCTATATGAGCTCTAATCTCCAAGGAGCAAAATTGAACTACCTAGACGTGGAGAAACAAGGCTTTACGGTTTTTAAGGCCATAAAATATTTCTGCCCTTATTTACTAAAGGCTAGGACTAAGGTGATTGTTCCCCATCCTGATATGAGAGCCCTCTTCGTACAGAAAGAAATGGGTGAACAGAGAGGAAATTGGATAACCGCACTTCAAGAATACGACCTCAAGATTAAGCCGACGAAGATAGTTCGAGAGGAGGGACTGTGTGAGCTCACAGTAGAAGCCTTGGTGGAGAAAGTAGGGGTGTCTGAAGAACCAGAAGCAGAGAACTTACATAATGCACAAGTGGAATTCAAGGAGGAGCCCCTATGGATTAATGAAGTGTTGATGTGTGAGCGAGAAACGTTGGAAGCCCTTTTGGATCCTGAGTCGTGGTATTATAACATCCACTTTTATCTTGCACAAGAGTCATGTCCTGAACGCATGAATGCATCACAACAAATAGCACTTAGATTGAAATCTAATCAGTATCATTTGGCCAATAACACATTATACAGAAAAAATTATGATGGAATATGGCTGAGGTGTTTAGAAAAGGATGATGCCGACCATGTCTTGAAAGAAATGCATGATGACCCAGTAGGTGGTCACTATGGTGAAGAGACCACTACTCACAAAATATTAACAGCTAGATATTATTGGCCCACAGTGTTCAGAGACTCACATGCCTACGCTTGCAAATGCAAGGTGTGTCAAACTGCCACAGGATGAGAAAGAAAGCCAACTATTCCCCTCAAACCTGTTATGATTTATCGACTGTTCCAGCAATGGGGCCTAGACGTCATAGGTGAGATCACTCCAAACTCTTCATAACAGCATACGTATATACTCACAGTGACCCACTACTTCACCAGATGAACCGAAGCCATCCTGCTTCAGAAGGTAAATGAAGATGAGGTAATATCATTTATTGAGAAATTCATCATTAACAGGTATGACATCCTTGATGCTCTCATATTTGATAATGCTTCTTACTTTTCATCACTAAAATTGACTGAATTTTCTATTGATAAATCAATTCACATAAGGTATGAATTGAACTATTATCCCCAAGGAAATGGAGTTTCAGAGTCCTTAAACAAGAACCTCATTGCATAATCCGTAAATCTATCGCTGACAACCAGAGGAACTGGCACAATGCTCTAACAAATGCCCTTTGGGCCGATAGGGTCACCCCAAAAGTGGCCTTAGGAAACTCCCCATACTTCCTCGTCTATGGACAAGAATAAATCTTGCCTCCAAACGTTACCCTTCCTTCTTTACAACTCTCCCAAGCTTCAAGAGGAACCCCTTCAGCCTTGCTTCAAGAAAGGATTAACCAATTGGTGAGGATGGAGGAATTGAGAGATAAAGCCAGAAATAAATTCAGAAATCACCAAATGATTGGGAAGAGGTGGTTTGATCTGTTGGAAATAATGAGAGGGAGGGTGAATCAATATTTCTTATTTATTTTTTAATTGTTCTAGTGATTGCCAAAAGCATATATAGATATGTATATGTATACACAGAACACATAAATCAACAACTGGAATTAATGATTTTATTAAAACTCAAGATAGTGCAATGAAATAAATACAATATAAGTATATATCTAATTGTGAATAGTTGCCAAGCTCCAACTTAGAATTCAGTGAGGCTCCAACCTCCAGAGCACCAACTCTGTTTTGCAGTGGTTCTGCACTTAGGAGCACCTACCCCTAATGAATTTAGTCTTTTTCAGTTCTGACTCTCCAACCTCTTGGGCTCCAACCCATTCTTGGTATAAACTGGTATGCTGCTACACTCTATTCATCTGAGGTTCACTCACTCCTACTCTCCTCCCTTTGCTGCTTCTACTACCTCTACAACCTCCGCTGCTTCTACTTTCTCTACTGCCTCTGCTGCTTCTGCTACCTCACACTCTGGTTCTTCACCACAACAATAGCACCAATAGTTCTCTATTTTTACTTTTTTATACATTCCCATGCCTTTGTCCATTTGTTTCCTCTTACACCGCCTCTTAGAATTCCTCCACGGTCGCTGCAGCTTCCTCTGCACTGTGCAAGTTCACTGACTTTCTGAGGACACGTAGATTCATTTGAGAGGTCCAAAACTCCACGGAGAACACATCTTACTGGTTATGACTGTAACAGTGCTCCTTTAACAATGATATCAGGTATACACAGAGTCGGTATAGTTTAACGGACAGCCACGTCCTAATCGCAATCACAATCGGCTTGCTTCAGCCTCTTGAACTATAGTTCAGGCCTCTAAAACTATCGAGAGTGTTATTGTATTGCTTTTCTACCTCCGAACCCCACGCAGGCAAAATATCAATTACACAGGAAATATGAGCAAAAACAGGTGAAAGTGCTAAAAGGTGAACTTCAAGGATCATTGCACCAATATCTATACCTATGTTGTGTCCGCAGTGAAATTGCAATCGACAGTCGCAGCATATGGTTGATGGCCGATGGTCAATGGACACGATAAGACATTAAAACAAATCACAATATAGCATCAGGTCCACTCTTGCAATCGCAATCAGCATTCAAGGCTTCCGGGGGTCCTTTATACATCGACCCCCTGACATCGCCGATGGCCAATGGGCCGATCCTTTAGCAGACGTGATCTAGCATTAAGTTGTGTTACATTCAGACCATTGGGTCCGTGTTATAATTACAATCACACGTTCGGGGGTGACCACTCTTTATTCATTGCGATTACCACAAATGCGACATAACAATAGGGTGAGATATAATAGGACCATCGGGTCCACATACCTTATTGCAATCGAATGTTTTGCGTGTGACACTTAATAAAATCCGCCGATATAGTATACTGCTTCACCTCCAATAGTGTATTTGTAATATGTGCATGTATTTATGGTTTTTTCCGCCATATGTGTGTTTATGCCGTGGATAGTGTTAAAGAATATATATATCTATATATATATATATACTATATATATTATATATATATATATATATATATATATATAATATAATATATATATATATATATAATATATATATAATATGTTTTTTTTTGCCTTCGTTTGCATTAAATTCATATATATGTCTCGCTACCTTCATTTCTCCGATGGCTCCTAATAGCTGTTACGTGCATGCATATAAGCTTTTCGAGGATTTACTTGCATGCCTCCATTGGCTCTATCTGCTCTTTGTGCTGTTTTCTCCTCTGGTGGCTCTGTCTACTCCTTGAATATTGCCATATTGACATCAATGACAATCTGTGTCCAACAATCTCCGCCTTTGTTATTGATGGCAATATTCTTCTACTCTCTCCCCCTTTGAAATCAATGGCAAAGGAATGCATACGGACTCCCCCTGTCAAACTGCTCCACCTGTCCTGCTACATCTTTATGAATGAACTTGAGTGATGATAAAGAAATAACCCCCATCTTTTGATGCAGATGTTCAAATACTTCTCGAGGAAGAGGTTTTGTGAAAATATCAGCTATCTACTCCTTAGTATTGATATATTATAGGATGATGTTTTGTTCAGCTACTTGCTCATGGAGGAAATGATACTTGATTGGTATGTGTTTGGTTCTTGAGTGCATCACTGGATTTTTGCTAAGAATGATAGCACTTGTATTGTCATAATAGATGGTAATCGGTTGATCTGTACATATGTTGACATCTTTTAGAGCTTCCTTCATCCATAGTATCTGAGTACAATAGTTTGTTGCAGCAATATACTCGGCTTCGGCTGTGGATAATGATATGGATGATTGTTTTTTGCTGAGCCAGGATACCAAACTGTAACAACCCCAAAATAGATATCTAATTAACTTATTAACATTAAATTTAAACTATGAAGAGTACTTACCTGGGCTTACCTGTGGTAGAAGTAGGCTTACCGCAACAGGGTTTTGGGGACGACTCTCCTCCCAACCATAGGCTCAATTGTGTAGGATTCTGCTACAACTGGCAACCCCCGAGCCCTCAATCAACGACTACTGCCAGTGCTCCTAAGTCTTAGTATACCATTCTCCCAAGAGAATGACAGATAGAATCTCAGAATGATGGATACCTCCCATCCTCCTCACCATCTATTAAATAGAACAAAACATTGGAAGGGAAACCACATGCACACACTCCATGTGTCTGCATGCAACTTTTTTCTTGTTTTATTCTTTACTTTTCTTTTGATTTTTAGCTTTCTTGTTTTATTTCCTTCTTTTTGATAATTTTCTTCTTTTATTTCTATTTATTCTTATTTAGAGCTTAAATATGGTTATTACTATCTTTATTTTTATTTTTATTACTTATTTCTTTTTATATAATTTTTAATATCATTTATTATTTATTATTCTTATTATTTATTATCAAGTGATTTATTTATTATTATTTATTTATTATTACTTATTATTATTATTATTTATTATTTATTTTTATTCATTATTTTTATTATTAATTATTAGTTTTGTATTTAGTTATTATTATTTATTATTTATTATTGAGGGAGTTATTATTTTCTTCATGTTGCCAACACCCTCTGCTGAACTAGTATAACCAGCAGGCATCGAAAATCCCCAACACCCTGGGAAATCTCAAGGAATCTCTTTCCTTTTTCCACTTTCGGCACCAGGCAGAAGCCTAACCCAGTCTGTATCCTAGTCCAAGGCTGGCCCCAAGGCTCGCGCCTGACTCAGACCTCATCTGCCCCAAG
>APFE031165715.1:71020-84040 GCA_000404065.3 Pinus taeda | reverse complement strand
AAGTCCAACACTATCAACAGGGCTACAACTCTAAATCACCCCACCTCACCTTTGGAGGCATCTTGGTTATCATGGAAAACTCTTACTCCAAGCTAGAGGAAAACCTATCGATCTCAGCAGATTCATCTTGTTTGTCTTGCTTCTCCTCCTTGTCCTTCTTTTTTAGAGGCAATTCAGTGTTGTAGTTGCCAAGTTCACCACACCTAATGCACTTGATCTTTTAAATGTCCTTGTTTCTTCTGTGTTGCTCCTGTTTCCCCTTAGATGTGAGGGCCACGTCTTCCTCCTCCTTTACTTGTTTCGTCCCACTACTGTTACTAGTATTGTAGCATTCTTGGTTTTGATTAGATAGAATATTTCAAAAAATGTTAAGTGAGGATATGGACATAACAATAGTGAATAAAATGTTAGTTTAAAAAATATTTTGATGATGATATCCATATCAAAGAAAATGTTAGGTTAGATGCTCTAAAAAATGAAGGCAAAAAGAAAATGTTAGGTAGAAAGAAAACAAATAAACTCTGAAAGTGAGCAATCCTAAATGCCACTACTTTGTTCCTACAAAATAATGGTTGTGTGCATCTTGTCTAAATGCCACAACCCATGACAGTCAAACTGTTTAATCTTGATTGTTTCATGCTTTAAATTTGATGTTATATTTAGAGAATAAAGATCTGGACAAATTGTTTAACCTTGGCAGATCAGTAGTTAGGTAGAGAATAATAAGGTGCTCATCAGTTTAATCTGAGCCCTTGGAGGTTATAAGGGTAGATTTAGATAGTTTGTTTTTGTTAAATAAGAAGAAAGGATAAGGTTTTGTTAGCTTAAATGCACCCATTAAATGAAAAAAAAATGATAGGATAAGCAAAGCGTAAGTAGAGAAAGGTTGTAGAAGTTTAATGGTTGATTAGACAAAATGTTCATTTATCATTTTTCTATGTTCAGGCAGCAATTATAACAAGGCAAATGAAGCTCTACTCAATCAAGTAATTAACTTCCCATTCATCTCCATTCATTCATATGTTTAATAATTTCCCCTTCATACATTCATAATCATTTGTTTATATAAAAATCCATTTTCCTATGGTAAAAACCCTTTTTACCTAGGAAAAGTAAAAACACCATGAAAAATCCCTTTTTACCATGTAAAATTCCTTTTTACATTAAAAAACCTACAAAAATATATTTTCCCTAAGTATTAATGCATATATGAAAAGTCAAATGATTCATTAAAAACATTTATACTTAACCCTTTTTCCCCTTTTCGCATATATTTACCTTTTCCCATATTAACATTAACATTATGTATTAAATCCTTAAGGTTTCCCCTTTCCCGTATAATATAACTCCATTTATTAAAATATTTGAAAACCCTTAGTTTTGTTATAAAACTAAATATTTCACAAATATCGCATCGATGGGATCCGCAACCCTTTAAACATCCATATACTATAGTTTTATTAAAAACTATGTATTTCATATAAATATCGCATCGCAATATCGACAGGTTGAAAGTCCTTCATATAAATAACCCTCCCCACATTGCAAAATCTGATTGCGATATGTGATGGGAAGCCCAGACTCGATGTATATATACATTATATTTCATATCATTTCACATCCGCCCCTCCATCACAATTTAGCTTATAACATAACCCTCTGTGTAATTGCAATCCCCGACAATGATATCAAGGCCCAGACCTGACCACATATATATTTCAGTCTATTGCCACATCACATCCACCTCTCATCGCAAGTCTCGACCAAATCCTACCCCCCACCCACTCCGATAGCGATATGCGATATTCAACCGAACCCAATATAATTTATTAGCCCAATTCTATTAAATTTCAAGTCTGCCATATGCGATTTGTGAAGGTTTTCTGTGTTAAATCGATTTTCGTTTCAAACACAGAAATGACCCAAAAGCCTTCATTTAATGCTAATCACATTTTAAACCCAGATTAAAGCCATTCCCACCATATTTAATCCCTCTGTACTCTCTCTTCCACACTGTTCATCGCCCAATAGTTAAAAGGTTAACTATTTTTCCATTTAACACATAAAAACCTCCCAACAATGCCTCTGCGGCTAGTAAAAACCATGATTTACCCTCTGATATGCCCCAAAATCCTCTGATAGAATTTCGAGCTCAGTAGAGCCATCATGACCTCCTTTGTCACCATGTTTTTCTTAACAATTTATGTGTTTTGCAGGTAAGAAGACTGTTGTTTTAGGCTTACAAAGAAACAAGCCTGTATAACAATTTGAAGACAAAATGAGCAATTTACGATGAAAAACACAGTAAAAAATGGAATGCGTAGTAAAAATCTACTCAGACAGAGTTACAAAGTTTAAAGAAGTTAAACAAAAAGGTTAAATGAAGCAAACAGCCAGCGTAGAGGATACAAACAACAAATCAGCCAAAGGGGCAAAATATCAAAGAAATAAAGCTAGCACAACCTGAATAAAGGGGACATCAAGAAGTAGTTCAATAGTTGCCCCTATCTTCTTGCATGAAGATCTTCTCCTTTCCTAGAATAAATCTTAAACAATTTTAGGATATTTGTTTTATTATTGTATAAATAAATCTTTTCTAGAGTTGTAAATGGTTTGGAGTTCAATATTAATATCTCACTGCTTGTAAAAGTCTTTGACTGTTTATACTACTTTGAACCTGGAAGCCACCTTTGAAGGAAGCTTTTGCAAACACTTGATGTAATCAATCTTTCTGGAACCTTAATACAAAGCAGAGGATTTTGAATCTGGTTTTACACAGTTTTGTGTATCCTGTAAGTTTTTCCAGTTTTCAATCATTGTGTTTTCAGAGATATCTAGGTAGGAACAAATGTAGTTTCAATTGATTCTTATAAGCTCCTGAAGTGATCATCTATTAAGATATTGGATTAATGCAACTGTTTGTGTAGCTAATCCCCTCTAATCAATAAATCATTAGCATCTTTTGTAAGCATTAAGTATACTTCCTTGAACCTTTAGAACTTAGTTTAGAAGGTTTTCCAACTTATGATTGTTCTGTTTTACAGTCTGGAAACTATGATAATCATATTTTTTGTTGTCTTATACTCACCACTATTTTGATCTATATCGCTATGTAGAGTATAGCAGCCCTCTATTGAGATATTAATATACCCCAAAAGATTAATTACTTTAATTCTACATCTGTCTTCATTCATTGGTCTTCCAAAAACTTAAACCAAAAACCCCCAAAACAATTATTTTAGATGCTTTGGCATTGGTAGCCTGACCTACTACTATCTTAGAGGAACCAGCATCAGACTGGCACTGTTGCTGGGGATTCAAATTTCATTCAAGTTTCCCTTGGGACAATGATATTCATTCACTCTTTTCCTTTAAAGGTGATTAAAGGATTTATAAACATTAAAATCATTCACCTAGGCGACTCCACACTCCCAAACTGGCACCTTATAAACATACTAGATCTCGTTCAAAAGGTGACATAGTTAGTCCTTTGTTAGATCCTGAAAATATCTTGAGAAAATCCAAATCTAAAAGGGGACACCAACCATCTTCTTCTTCCTCTTCAGTCCTACAATCTGAAGAATTAGAATCATTTAACCCCTATAGTAATATCCCATCTGATCCTGATTACTCCCATTTATCACCTAGGGTTGCTAAACTTCTAAATAAGGGAGTTGATTTTAAGTCATCTTACCTTATTCATTCATTAAAATCTCATCCAAGACCCACACTACCACCAGGATCACCTAAAAATTAATCTGATTTGGGTGTCAATCTACCTGAATATAAACCCACAGATTTCATATCCCCTACCACCTATCCACTTCCTTCCATTTTTTATCAACCTAAAGCTTCTTCTTCTGAACAACCTGAAGAGACCTTTCCTGTATATACCAATCCTCTTTTTGAATCAAAATAAGGTATTCCTTTATAGGCCCCAAAGTTAGTTCTTAAAACTCCTTTGAAGTCTTTTAGGAGATCTCCTCCTCCTTCACCTCCAACTAGTTCACCAACCCCTAAATCACCATCTTCTTCCTCTATTTCTTCTTCATCCTCTACATTTACACAAACACCTCATACTCCACCCGGACAACCTCATACACCTCAAGCACCTCATACACCAATTTTTGTCATGGCTTTTTGACCAATTGTACAAGCCAAATATGTTGCCTTAGTCTTACCCAATAACCTTGATCCATTCCCAGCTGGTTATCTAAAGTACCTCCCCAAGTACAATGGTGAAACTGGTCCCTCAGTTGAGGACTATCTTCAAGCTTTCCTTGAATTTGCAGACAATATGAATATTGAGCAAGAGAATGTTTATATGATATTGTTTGTATAGTCATTAGAAGGAAACAAGGGGATTTGGTTTAGGCAGTTACAAGCAGCTTCCATTAAAAATTGGGAAGAGCTTACTACCATATTCAAAAATTAGTGGGGTGTTAAAAAGGATCCTCTTTACTTCCTCACAAAATTTGAAGAGCTTAAAAGGAACCTCAGTGAATCAATTGCAGATTTTATCAAAATATTTAACAAACTCTATCAAAAAATGCCTACTGATTGTAAGCCCCCTGTGGTAGCAGCTAAGTCTAGGTTTTCTAAAGCTTTCAATGATGACTTTTTTATTATGTTACGTGAGAGAACTTCAAGAACTCTTGAAGACATGCAAACAAATGCCATAGAAGTAGAAGCAAATAGGGCAACCTCAACTTCTTTGAAACTTAAGGAAGAAAAGGATCAAAGAAAACTTAAATCTGTTCAAGAAGCCTATAGTTCCTCTAAGACTAAATCAAAAGACTCAAAAATAAATGAAATAACATATCTTCTTAGAAACCTATCAAATAGGATTTCGAAGATTGAGACCCAACCTAGGACCATACACAAATAGTTGCTAGACCTCAAAACCAAAATCAAGGTTAGTATAAAAGAAACCAACCACCACAAATTCTTCAGAGACCTACCAATGATCAACAGGTTCCTACTCCTTTATTGATAGATGACCAACAACTTGATGATAATACTATCACAATTACTGAAGATATTAATAGTATGGATTCTTCTTCTAATCAAACAGCCATCATTCCTCTTTCACAACAAAATCAGGTTCAAGAAGAACAGGAAGCTTCACAGGTATCTAAATATCATGCTTTTTCAGAATTTTTAGTTGCAGAATTAAACAAAAGGTATGATCTTAGACCTAGACCTGGTCCTGAGAGACCTCCAAAGGAAACTCCAGTGATTGAACCACGTACCAAAATTGTTGAAGCTCAAAAAACTCTTATTTAACCATTAGATCAATCAAATGATACTAACCAAACCAGTAAAAATATTTTGACTGCGTTTAATGTTGAAAAAGAATTAGACAGGGTTAATATCCCAATTCCATTGTTAGAACTTTCAAAAAACCCTAGTTACAAAAGCCAAGTTACAAAATGGATTCAAAATACTTCAGTTGATGTTGAAGGTGATGTAATAATTCTACAAGATGAAAAACCAGTAGTAGTTTTTGGACCTAGTTAATATATGATAGATGAGATAGTGCCTCCTTTCTATGTAACTCTTAAAACAAATGACTCCATGTTATACAATTGTATGCTTGATTCAAGAGAATCACACAACCTTATGCTGAAATCTATCATGGCCCTTTTGAAATTAGATATTACTAAATCCTACACGGCTTGTACACCTTTGATTCTAAAAGGGTGACCTGTTTGGGATTGATTAAGGATCTAGTGGTTACCCTAGCCTAAATTCCAGTGAAAAGTATAGTGCTTGATATTCTTGTCACAGATATCCCTCCCAAGTTTGGAATGCTCCTTTCTAGGTCTTGTTGTGCCAAACTAGGAGGAACTCTAAGGATGGACATGTCATATGCTATTATTCTTGTTTATGGAGGAAATCAGTTAATATTATATAAAGAGGTAAGATTTGCACATACTATTTATAATACTGACTAGCCAAGGAACCATCCAATTTATGCAATAGATCAAGACTTTGGTTGTATTCAGCTCACTTCAAGCCAACATAAATCTTAGGTTAAGATTGAAGAAGTGGCTGAAAGTTCTGAACCAAAACAAATTGATATTTGGAAACTTTTCTTTGATGGCTCATGCACGAAAGATGGGCCAGGAACTGGTGTAGTTTTATTTCCCCTGAAAAGGAAAATATAACACAATCATGTAAATTAGACTTCGAAGTCACTAATAATGTAGCTGAATATGAAGCTTTCCTTTTAGGATTGAATTTAGCCAGAAGTTTAAAAGTTCAAAACTTTAGTGTTTTTACTAATTCTGAGCTTATCGTTCAGCAAGTAAGGAATGTTTGCCAAACCAAGCACCCTAGACTTAGGTCCTATCAAAATGAAGTATGGGATTCAATTGAAAACCAATTTAATGCTTTTAAATTGACTCACATTCCCAGAGATCAGAACGTTCACACAGATGCCTTAGATGTCTGCGCCAACGCTTTTAAAATCCTTGATCATACTAATGTACTCTATCAAATTCAAATCAAATATAGGCCCTCTATCCCTGATAATCTGAAACATTGGCAAATATTCGAAGATGATGAACAATTGAAAATGTTTCTTAAGGTAATATATGATTTTTCATTTCTGCAAATTGATGATGACATAACTGAAAATGCAAAAGAAAATAAATACGCAAAAGGAAATAATACTATAGATTTTAAAGCTCATATTGCTAATCATGATGTTATCCAATTATTCAATAATTTTATTCTAAAGGGACTCATTCCTTTAGAAAAATTATTCGATCAAAATGATGTTTTCCAAAACCCGCAGTCCATTTCTTCAAAAGATGACATAGAAGAAATTAACGTTGGAGCTGATAAAGATATTAAAAACATCAAATTGTGCGCATCTCTAGACCCAAAAATTAAAGCTCAGTATTTTAAGTTGCTACAAAAGTATAAAGACGTGCTTTCCTGGACTTAGCTGATTTAAAGACATATGACACATCGTTAATACAACACAAAATTCCTCTGAAGCCAGAAGCAAAACCGTATCAGCAGGAACTTAGAAGGATAAATCCAACCCTTTTACCAACTATAGAAAGGGAGATTAAGAAAATGTTAGATGCACAGATCATCCTCCCTCTTAGATATTTTAATTGGGTTGCAAATATGGTTTCTGTTAGAAAGAAAAATGGAGAAATTAGACTCTGTGTGGATTTTAGAAATCTAAATAAGGCATCATTCAAAGATACTTATCCTTTGCCCAAAATGGACTAGTTACTGCAAATGGTTTCAAGTTCACAAATATTGTCTATGCTTGATGGTTTCTTAGGTTATAACCAGGTGAACATTGATACAACAGACAGAGAGAAAACAACTTTTACTACACCCTGGGGTATATTCATGTACGCTAGGGTGCCATTTGGCTTGACCAATGCTGGAGCAATGTTTCAAAGAGCTATGGACATCGCTTTCATGGGATAGGTAAATAAATTTGTAGTTATTTATCTTGATGACGTAACTGTTTTTTCTAAATCTGATAAGAGACATTTAAAGCACTTGATGAAGGTTTTTGACAGGTGTAGAAAATTTGGAATATTAGTGAACCTAAAGAGGTCCTTGTTTGTTGTTAAAGAAGGAAAATTGTTGGGCCATATTATTTCAAAGGAGGGCATAGTAATTGATCCCAAATGAGTATCTGCCATGGAATCATTGACCTTACCTAGAAACAGAAAGGAGATTCAAGCTTTTCTGGGCAAGATTAATTTTCTAAGGTGATTCATTCCCAATTATGCAGAGATAGTAAAAGATATAACAGACATGATATAAAAGGACCATGAAGTCAAATGGACTCCCTCTTCTAGGCATGCATTTGAACAAATAAAAAGGGAAATCTCTGAAGCTCCCACCTTAGCCAGCCCCGATTATACCAAGCCATTTAGTATTTTCTCTTTTTCCTCTTAAACAACCCTTTTTGTTGTTTTATTACATAAAAACGAAGATTCCCATGACCAACCCATAGCCTTTTTCAGCAAGGTTATGAGAGATGTTGATCTGAAGTATGACATCATTGAGAAGCAAGCCTATGCGCTTATTCAAGCCCTCAAATCATTTAGGATGTATGTCTTACACTCACCTATTACTGCTTATGTCCCAAATAGTGTTGTAAAAATTATCTTAACCAAACCAGACATCGATGGGAAAAGAGGTAGATAGATCACTCAAATTCTGAAATTTGATCTAACTATCAAGACCACCAAGCTAGTAAAACATCAAGGATTAGCTAAGCTTCTAGCTGAATCCAACTGCAAAGTACTTGGAATCAATTATGTTCTAGAAATACAAGGGAAGTATACACAAGAACCTTCTATCCTTGCAGAAGCGGAGAATCCACAAGAACCTTCTCGTCATCCTACAGGGTAGAATCCACAAGAACTTCCACCTTCAAAGTAGATCAGTCCTATACACATTGATGAAAAATATTTGTTGTCAAACTTGTATCAAGATATTGTAAATTTCTTGATCCATTTTGAGTGTCCAACATCATTCTCCAAAACCCAGTGTAAAAATCTCAAGTTAAAATCAATCAAGTACTTCATTATTAATTCAAATTTATACTGGAAAGATCCACTTAACATTTTGTTATTATGTTTAACAGAATCAGAAACTGAAGGCATCATTGATCAGTTTCATACAGGATTTTGTGGAGGACACTATGCTTGGAGAGTTACTGCATACAAGATTCTGAGGGGAGGATTTTACTGGCCCACATTGTTTTTAAAAGTAGGGGCAAAGGTGAGAGGTTGTGTTCCTTGCCAAATGTTTGCTGGAAAACAGAAATTAGTTGCTATTTCACTTGTTCCATCCATAGTTTCAGCGCCTTTTTCTCAATGGGGATTAGATTTTATTGGAGAGATTCATCCCACTTCAAGTAATCAGCATAGATGGATCCTCACTGCAATAGATTACTTTACTAAATGGGTGGAAGCAATTCCAGTCAAAAATGCTACTGATGCAGTGGTGATTAAGTTTATTGAGGAGAATATCTTAGCTAGATTTGGTTGCCCAACTCAAATTGTCACTGATAATGAAACACCTTTTTCTTGTGTTAAAATGATTGACTTTTGCCAGAAATATCAGATTTTGCTACATCATTCAACTCCATATTACCCTTAGGGTAATGGCCTTGCATAATCATAAAACAAGAGCTTGTTAAAGGTAATAAAAAAGACACTAGCTGATCATAAGAAGAGTTGGGATTCACATTTGATTTATGCAGTATGGGCAAACAAAATTACTCCAAAGAGGTCAACTGGAAAATCTCCATTTCAGCTAGCCTATGGGAAAGATGCAATTTTCCCTACTAATTTGGCTTTCCCTGTTTTAAAATTTATGCAAGATGTAAGAGATGAACTTGATGATTTTTCTAGAAGAATAAATCAGATTATTGAGCTTAATGAAAACAAAGATGAAGTTCAATACAAATTGCAGAAATATCAGAATAAGATGAAGGTCTTGTTTGACAGAAGAGCTAGGGAAAGGGACTTTAAGGAAGGTGATCTAGTTCTAATATGGGATGCCAGGAGAGAAGAGAAAGGAAAGCATGGAAAATTGGACAATATATGGTTTGGACCTTTAGAAATTGTTGAAGTGAAGGGTAACAACACTTTTGTGCTGTAGAATCTTGAGGGGCAATATTCCACTTATCCTGTAAATGGAAGGTTTCTCAAATATTACAATTAGTACTAAGAAGTTGAAATAGTTTTCATTGTAAATACTATGGTTTTCTTTCCCTTTCCAAGATGTCAGTGTGATTTTCTTACAGCAAGGAGCCCATAGCCCCAAGAGAAGACGCATGGACCTGTAGGTTCTTTGCATTGTACAAGAGAAAGCAGTCCCTAGATGGAGCCAATGTTGTAGCATTTTTTGGTTTTGATTAGATAGAATATTTCAAAAAATGTTACGTTAGGATATGGACATAACAATAGTGAAAAAAATGTTAGTTTAAAAAATATTTTGATGATGATGTCCATATCAAAGAAAATGTTAGGTTAGATGCTCTAAAAAATCAAGGCAAAAAGAAAATGTGAGGTAAGAAAGAAAACAAATAAACTGTGAAAGTGAGCAAGTCTAAATGCCACTACTCTGTTCCTGCAAAATATCGGTTGTGTGCAGCTTGTCTAAATGCCACAACCCGTGACAGTCAAACTATTTCATCTTGACTATTTCATGCTTTAAATTTGATGTTATAGTTAGAGAATAAAGATCTGGCCAAACTATTTAACCTTGGTAGGTCAGTAGTTAGGTAGAGAATAATAAGGTGCTCATCAGTTTAATCTGAGCCCTTGGAGGTTATAAGGGTAGATTTAGATAGTTTGTTTTTGTTAAATAAGAAGAAAGGATAAGGGTTTGCTAGCTTAAATGCACCCATTAAATGAAGAAAAAATGATAGGATAAGTAAAGGGTAAGTAGAGAAAGGTTGCAGAAGTTTAATGGTTGATTGGACAAAATGTACATTTATCATGTTTCTTATGTCCAGGAGGCAATTATAACAAGGCAAATGAAGGTCTACTCAACCAAGTAATTAATTTCCCATTCATCTCCATTCATTCATATATTTACTAATTTCCCCTTCATACGTTCATAATCATTCCTTTCTATAAAAAAACCCTTTTCTTATGGTAAAAACCCTTTTTACCTAGGAAAAGTAAAAACACCATG
Organism: Pinus taeda; assembly: GCA_000404065.3. Taxonomy (NCBI): domain Eukaryota; kingdom Viridiplantae; phylum Streptophyta; class Pinopsida; order Pinales; family Pinaceae; genus Pinus; species Pinus taeda. Next base: position 73,345 of record APFE031165715.1, on the reverse strand, counting down.
TACAATCCCTTTTACCATGAAAACTCCCTTTTTACCACGTAAAATTCCTTTTTACATAAAAAACCACAAAAATATAATTTCCCTAAGTATTAATGCATACATGAAAAGTCAAATGATTCATTAAAAACATTCATACTTAACCTTTTTTCCCCTTTTCACATATATTTACCTTTTCCCATATTAACATTAACATTATGTATTAAATCCTTAAGGTTTCCCCTTTCCCGTATAATACATCTCCATTTATTAAAAAATCCGAAAACCCTTAGTTTTGTTATAAAACTAAGTATTTCACAAATATCACATCGGCAGGATCCACAACCCTTTAAACATCCATAAAGTATAGTTTTATTAAAAAACTATGTATTTCATATAAATATCACATCGCAATATCGGCAGGTTGAAAGTCCTTCATATAAATAACCCTCCCCACATTGCAAACTTTGATTGCGATATGCAATGGGAAGCCCGGACCCGGCGTATATATACATTCTATTTCATATCATTTCGCATCCGCCCCTCCATTGTAGTTTAGCTTATAACATAACCCTTTCGTGTAATTGCGATCCCCAACTGTGATATCAAAGCCCAAACCCAACCTCATATATATTTCAGTCTATCACCACATTGCATCTGCCTCTCATCACAAGTCCCAACCAAAGAATACCCCCGCCCACTCTGATACCGATATGTGATATTCAACTGGACCCGATATCATTTATCAACCTGATTCCATTAAATTTCAAGTCCACCATATGCGATTTGTGAAGGTTTTCTGTGTTAAATCGATTTTCGATTTAAATGTAGAAATGATCCAAAAGCCTTAATTCAACACTAATCATGTTTTAAACCCAGATTAAAGCCATTCCTACCATATTTAATCCCTTGGTACTCTCTCTTTCAAAATGTTCATCGCACGATAGTTAAAAGGTTAACTCTTTTTCCATTTAACACATAAAAGGCTAGTTTTTGTTCTATTTGCCTGTTTTACACAATGCAGCCCAATAATGCCTTTGTGGCTCATAAAAACCATCATTTACCCTCTGATATGCCCTAGACTCCTCTGATAGCATTTCGAGCTTAGCAGAGCCATCACGACCTTCTTTGTCACCATGTTTTTTCTTAACAGTTTATGTGTTTTGCAGGTAAGAAGACTGTTGTTTTAGGCTTACAAAGAAACAAGCTTGTATAACAGTTTGAAGACAAAATGAGCGATTTACTATGAAGAACACGGTAAAAACTAGAATGCGCAATCAAAATCTACTCAGTCGGAGTTACAGATTTTAAAGAAGTCAAATAAAAATGTTAAATGAAGCAAACAACCAGCATAGAGGATACAAACGACAAATCAACTAAAGGGGCAAAATATCAAACAAATAAAGCCATCACAGCCTGAATAAAGGGGGCAACAAGAAGCAATTCAATAGCTGCCCCTATCTTCTTGCATGAAGATCTTCTCCTTTCCTAGAATAAATCTTAAACAGTTTTAGGATATTTCTTAGTTTTATTATTTTATACATAACTCTTTTCTAGAGTTGTAAATGGTTCAGAGTTCAAGATTCATAGCTCACTGCTTGTAAAATTCTTTGACTGTTTATTCTACTTTGAACCTGGAAGCCACCTTTGAAGGAAGCTTTTGCAGACACTTGATGTAATCGATATTTCTGGAACCTTAATACAAAGCATAGGATTCTGAATCTAGTTTTACAAAGGTTTATGTTATCCTGTAATTTTTTTCAGTTTTCAATCATTATGTGTTTTCTTCATATGCTTATGACTTGTAGAGATATCTAGGTAGGAACAGTTAGTGTTTCAATTGATTCCTATAAGCTCCTGAAGTGATCATCTATTAAGAGATTGGATTAATCCAACTGTTTGTGCAGCTAATCACCTCTAATCAATAAATCATCAGCATCTTGTGTAAGCATTAAGTATACTGCCTATTACACTGAAATTTGTCACCATGACTATCTGCAGTTAATATGGCTCCATCAATAGTCATATTATCCTCCTTGTCAAGCCTTATACCTCTGCTCTCCATGTCAAACTTCCAAAAAGAGAGAAAGTCATTAAAAATCATGTTTATCTCTGGGTACGCAGGTTCTCTCTACCTTGCCTACGTGTACGCATCCCAAGCTCATTGTACCTGCGTACTAGTACGCTCTGTAAGTCAAGGGATGGGTGCGTACTCCTGTAAAGGTCAAAAGGCGCGAGTTTCATCTTAAAAAAGTTACTTGTGGTCACTTCTAGAGCTTTCTAGAAGAGTGTTTGACGTGTATTGAAGCGCCTCCAGATGGTTCATGCATCCCTATGATAGAGGAACTT
>APFE031165715.1:18873-71000 GCA_000404065.3 Pinus taeda | reverse complement strand
GAAGTAAAGATGAAGACCCTGGATCTAGTTTCCACCATCCAGGCTGCGAGGAGTTTTGTATTCATTATGTTGTAGACCAATCACAAACAGATGGCTGCGCCCATACTGTGTCTACACGAGTCTATGATTATGATGTATTATGAAATCATTCCTGTATCAGAGTAGTTAGTCCAATAGTTAAAGTTTTGATCTGAGTATGGGAATGCCTACCTCAGCAATGATATGATCTTATACATGTATTTTGTGTTGAAAAATTGCAGGTTCTGACCGGGCTCTCCACAAGATGATCCTCGAAATGATAAAGTACTTCACCCTTCCTATATGACTTAACACCCATATCTATTACAGGCTTCGTACTTTAAGGGGCAATCTGTTACACTGAAATTTGTCACCATGACTATCTGCAGTTAATATGGCTCCATCAATAGTCATATTATCCTCCTTGTCAAGCCTCATACCTCTGCTCTTCATGTCAAACTTTAAAAAGAGAGAAAGTCACTTAAAAACATGTGTATCTCTGGGTACGCAGGTTCTCTCTACCTTGCCTGCGTGTACGCACTCCAAACATACTGTACCTGCGTACTTGTACGCTCTGTAAGCCAAAGGATGGGTGCGTACCCCTGTAAAGGTCAAAAGGCGAGAGTTTCATCTTTAAAAAGTTACCTGTGGTCACTTCTAGAGCCTTCTAGAAGAGTGTTTGACGTGTATTGAGCGCCTCCAGATGGTTCATGCATCCCTATGATAGAGGAACTTATCCCATCAAGAGAGGAGCTACCCATCCAAAAGAGGGAGTATCCCATTGATGTTGGAACTGAATAACTTCCTCTAGAACACTATAAATACAGGCCTTGGGCCAGAGGAGGGGAGGTTGAAAGCTGAACATTCCAAAGGGTAGATGCTGCCGGAATTAGGACTTCCATTGTAAACTTGTGAGGAGAGATTACCATCCTTTCCTGTTGTCATATTAGAAGTGGGTGAGCTTGTCAAAGTAGAGGAAAACTCTTGCTAGACCCTGGGAGGAACTTGCACAACACCAAGGCTCAGGTCGTAATGGTTTCTTTTTTGTTTCCTTAATACAAATAAGTCCATTCTTCTCAATGATTTGTTGTTAATGAATTGTTTCATATACTCCTTGGTCTATATGTTGAATGTGTTTTGTTTATGAGATATTCAGGTGTTATGTAATCGTTTGATTGTTAGTGTATGCAGGTTTCGAAGTGAAGGAGGAGCTCATCTGGATCGACGAGGCTAGACTACTACAACAGCATTGGACTTCAGGTAAGATCGAAAAAACACTTGGTTTCTCATATGATAATGCATGTTTAGAGAAGGATTGCTCTTAATTGTCTTGTTTGTCACTAGAGAGTCTTAGACTCCTAGGGAGGTTAGTTTTGTCCGCAAAAATAACTCTTTTCGCATGACACTACCTTGAACCTTTAGAACATAGTTTAGAAAGTTTTCCAACTTATGATTATTCTATTTTACAGTCTGGAAACTGTGATAATCATATTTTTTGTTGTCTTATACTCACCACTATTTTGATCTATATCACTATGTAAAGTCTTATAGTAGCCCTCTGTTGAGATATTAATATACCCCAAAGGATTAATTACTTTAATTCTACATCTATCTTCATTCATTGGTCTTCCAAAAACTTAAACCAAAAGCCCCCAAAATAAGTTTATATGCTCTCACATTGGTAGCCTGGCCTACTACTTTCTTAGAGGTACAATAGCTAGCACCACTAATGGTGCTCTTCACCAGATCTCACCTCATCTCCTCCTATTGCAAATCAACCTACACACATTCCCAATCTAGCATTTTTTCTCTACCCTAGACAATCAGGACAAAAACCTTCCATTCTTTGGAAACGTTGTTCAAAGCTAATCTTACAAACTCTGCAAGTTGGGGCTTTGTCCCTACTAAAGCCAGTTGATCTCGGACATGCTAAAGCCTAGTAAGGAAGGGGTCTATACGCTCCCCTTTCTGAATCCTCATGCATCTTATCTTCTCCTCAAGCTACGTCTTCCACTGCTCAAAAGATCCTTTGTACAACATAGAAAGGGCTTCCCACATCTTCCAAGTAGTATCTTTGCCAACTATGTGAGAACCTATGTGATCTTTAACTCCATTGAGAATCAACCGCTTTGCTTTTGCATCTCCTTATTGTCTTTCTTAAGTGGATCTCCATTAGTGGGTACAACTACCACACTATCAATACAAGTTTTCAGATCATGCTCGTCTAGAAGGTAGGAACTTTTGGCCTTCCACATCACATAGTTGGAGGCTCTGTCCAACCAATATTGATCTCTCAACCCAGCTAATTCCATCTATCTGAAAAAAAATTGAATTCCTCCTCTTCTCATTTGAGCAATTGCGGCCCAGCTATTTGCACTCCCTTCTGAAGTGAGAAATACCACACACAGCTATTGCTTCTTTGCTAGGAAGATTCAAAATTCTTTGTTAGAAGTCCCCTGAGGAAATAATTCCATCAGTGTGTGATTTACCTTCCTCTTGACGCTATTTGCACTAGCAAAATGCTACTAAATCTACGTCCCAGCTAGAGATATGCTCTACAAGGAAACTGCTGCTACTCCTTCCTCTAGTACTCCTCGACCTGGAAAATGTTATTCTCTGTTGAGTCACTTAGAGAAGTAAAATACCCACGAAAAATTGACCCTTATGACCAAGGAAATATGCTGACCCAGAGGGTTTCGATTTGTTGCCTACGTAGAAATTTGAACTGCCTCCTTCCTTCTACGTTGAGCTCTCCGACTTACGATTTGTGCTCTGATACCATGGGAAAATTCAGTGACCCAAATTCCTATTGCAAAAAATTATTAAATTATTCCTACTTATTAATTTCTAAATCAAGTTATTTACTGTGTAACACTGTAAATAACTTGATTTAGAAATTAACAAGTAGCTAAAATTTAATCACTTATTGTAGTAGGAATTCGGGTCACTGAATTTTCTCAACCTAATCAACTTACCATAAGAACCAATTGAAACACCGAATTTTATGGATTTGTTACAAGAAAAAACTTGCAACTTCATGGATTTATGAAAGCACCAACTTGCAAGAGACACCAACCCACGAGCTCTCTTCATATATCCACTAGATGGAACCTCCAAATCCCTATTTTGTAGGCTCCAAGCCACACTCAATAAGGAAATATCTGCTCTTAGTAATGACACTCACTTTTCCTTGTTTCAACTCTTCATTCACCAACTTGGCCCTCTTTTCACTTTAATAAATACCATAACATTCTGCCATTTGTTCTCATCTTTTATCAGCAACATACTCAAATCCTTATCCTCACATTGTCTCGGTCATCTTTTAGCAACATATGCTCAGACTTTTGTTCTCAACCCTCATACTCTCCATACAATCAATACCTCTTGACCAGTTTCATCTCAGGGACTGTCAGCGTCTCTCAACACCACTGACATACACAGACACACACAACTCACTTGCATGCACAACACTTTAGTAACGTTCTCATCACTCTTCCCTCAGCCTTCATGCAATCGAAATATCAACTCTCTGCAGACTTCTCTACCACACATAAACACTAGGTCTTTCTTTTCTATGCACACTCATGTAGACTCTCTCAACCTCTCTCAATTGTACACATACTCACTGCAATACTGCATTCCCCCACATTGCACAACTGCAATCCTATGTTTTTTTCAAATTTTACGCAAGAATCGATGAAACATTTGTTTCCATTCACACTCAATGTTCCTGGTCCTTCAACATGGTTAATTTTCTGCTTCAAACTACCCGAGTGCCTACTCCTATGTGACTCTCCATTCTACTATTACATCCAAATACTTAGCCACTGCAACTGTATTAAATCAGAGAATGGTCTTTGGTGCTTTGTCATGCTAAGAATTAAATTTCATTACACCTATCATCTCAAGGAGTACCTCAATTAAATTATTCCTATTTAATCCTTTGAACATCTATGTGGATTTCCATGCTTATTAATTAAGGCTCTTAGAGCTCAAAAGGTATTCCAGAATGGCTCACTAAGTTGTGGTCAAATCTCCATTAATCACAAGGATCTTTTCTTGTCTATCTTTCCATAGTGTGAGGGACACTGAGGCATGGCTAATTTCTAAATCAAGTTATTTACTGTGTAACATTGTAAATAACTTGATTTAGACATTAACAAGTAGCTAAAATTTAATCATTTGTTGTAGTAGGAATTCGGGTCACTGAATTTTCACAACCTAATCAACTTACCAGAAGAACCAATTGAAACACTAAATTTTATGGATTTGTTACAAGAACCAACTTGCAAATTCATGGATTTATGAAAGAACCAACTTGCAGGATACACCAACCCCCGAGTTCTCTTCATATATCCACTAGATGGAACCTCCAAATCCCTATTTTGTAGGCTCCAAACCACACTCAATAAGGAAATATATGATCTTAGTAATGACACTCACTTTTCCTTGTTTCAACTCTTCATTCACCAACTTGGCCCTCTTTTCACTTCAAAAAATACCATAACATTCTTTCATTTGTTCTCAGCTTGTATCAGCAACATACTCAAATCCTTATCCTCACATTATCACAGTCCTCTTTCAGCGACATATACTCAAAATTTTGTTCTCAACCCTCATACTCTCCATACAATCAATACCTCTTGACCATTTTCATCTTAGGCGCTTTCAACCTCTCTCAACACCACTCACACACATAGACACAACTCACTTGCGCGCACAACACTTTAGTAACATTCTCAGCACTCTTCCCTCGGCCTTCATGCAATCAAAATATCAACTCTCTGCATACTTCTCTACCACACAGAAACACTAGGCCTTTCTTTTCTATGCACACTCATGTAGACTCTCTCAACCTCTCTCAATTGTACACACACTCATTGCAATACTGCATTCCCCCACATTGCACAACTGCAATCCTATGTCTTGTTCAATTTTTACACAAGGATCTATGAAATATTTGTTTCCATTCACACTCAATGTTCATGGTCCTTCAACATCGTTCATTTTGTGCTTCACACTACCCGAGTACCTACTCCTATACGACTCTCCATTCTACTATTACATCCAAATACTTAGCCACTGCAACTGTATTAAATCAGAGAATGGTCTTTGGTGCTTTGTCATGCTGAGAATTAAATTTCATTCCACCTATCGACTCAAGGAGTACCTCAATTCAATTATTCCTATTTAATCCTTTGAACATTTATGTGGCTTTCCATGCTTATTAATTAAGGCTCTTAGAGCTCAAAAGGTATTCCAGAATGGCTCACTAAGTTGTGGTCAAATCTCCATTAATCACAGGGACCTTTTCTTGTTTATCTTTCCATAGTGTGAGGGACACTGAGGTATGGCTAATTATGTTTGATTCATTCCTCATTAATTGACTCCAGTGATCATGGTCCTCTTTTACTTTGTCTCCTCATTTCTTTGTATTTTCCATTAATTTATTTTACAAATCATCCTCCTCGCTTCCTTGTTTCTTTGTTTTGGCTCAATCACTGATGACTCTAACCATGTCTCTCGATCACTGCCATTTTTGGCGACATCGCCTATTATAACACCTAATGTTGAAATGGTTGTTGACTGATTTATGTTACATATGCACCAATTCCCTTCATGCTAAGCCCTCACAGCTTAAGCTCTTTGTATATGGCACTTTTCATTAGATATTTCAAAGGACCACACACATGGTCTAAGTTCTCATGTCATTTGTTAAATCCTGAGGGGCATAAATAACATAAACTACATGTATTGGCCCTTTTACACCCTCTACCACATAACACATAAAAACCTCACAAAACAACCACTAGGGGCACCTATTGATGTCGATCAAGAGATCAAAGTTCAAAGGTCAACCAACTTTCTTGTTTTATGCCTACACTTGCCCCGACTAGCATGGAGTTCTGACTAGCCCGAAGCCTCGACTCCCAGTCATTTTTTGCTGAAAGCTAAGTACACAATGAAAACTTCACTAAACCAAATTCTTGGCACAAATTTCGAAAATGTTTCCACATCATCTTGCATACGTCATGCCTACATCATACTTACATCACCCATGCCTATGTGGTGCCACATGTCACCTGAATTTGGCCCACTTAGCCACCTAAAAATGTTAAAAACACATGCCATGTGTCCTCTTCTTATGCTGCCACATGACCTTTTGTTGACGTCATCTGCCATCTGCATTTGATCCCTCATAGGTTCGGAGTCAAACATTGGTCCTTTGAACTCCTACCACAACCTCCAGACTGGTCCAACCTATAATTGGTCTAAGGTCCTGACTATGTAGTTGGTCCCACATAAGTCGAGGATCGAGTAGGATTTCCACTTTGAACTTCTACTACACAATTCAACCACTGACTAGGCTCGAATCACCTAATTCTCAACCTTACTCCAAAAGCTTCCTAATTCTGAAATCAAAGAAATTTCACACAAAACACAAGTGAGAGGTGGAACCTTTCATGTTGACCTTTTGATTTGCATACTTTGACTGGCCATAGGAGTCTTGATCTAGAATGCCTTTTTCAGACTTCAACATATTGTTGGAAAGATCTTTTCAAGAACTATCCAACTATGCCACTTCCAGGAGCATCTGAGGTGATCTCATGAGACATAAATGCCTTGAAATCATGAGCTACCCAACCATCATATTTATAATATTATAGCTTCTTCAATTGTCTTGCTACCATGATTGTTCTCTACCAAAGACTGCAACTACCATAAGACTCCCCTTGAACTTACAAATTCATGCAAATCGTGCATTTGACATCAATTCTAGCCAAGTTGACATCAATTCCACAATCACCATGCCAACAATCTCCATCTAATCTATGCAATAATGTTGGCATAACTTCACTCTAGTTGCCATCAGAGCCAACATGCCATTGCATAGAATTGGCATCAATGCCAACATGCCATTGCTTAGTGTTGGCATCAATGCCAACATACCGATGTAATATTCCATCCAAACAATGTCAATTGTCCAACACATCAACCTTTAGGAATGTGGAAATTCAACTCTATGTCATGTGGCCCTGACATGCTATACCATATGATTCCAACATCATCCTATGAGTACATACCCATACATAGGAATCCTTGGCCTCCGCTAGGAGGACAGAATCACGTGGTGTAACCTATTAGACTACATTGTGCCTTAAAAATATGTATTTTAGTTTTGGTTTGGTGTATGGCATGAGCGCTTTTTATCTTTGAATGTGGATTGTTTTGGATCGATGCTTATCATGCTTGGTGAAATATTTTCATTTGTTAGTCACATACTCTTCGATTATCATAGGTACACACATGGTGATACCAAGAGCTATTTCTATGCTGACATTTGTCACAATAATTGAGAATTTATACAAGCATGCATGTCTAGAAAACATGGATTTTTAATGAGATCATTTGAAGCCATAAAAAAGATCCAAACTAGACATAGATAGTACAACATAGATGCCAAAAATCCCCAAAAAATATAAAACTCAAGAAAAAAAACTATATGGTCTTATGTTTACCTGATCCATGGTTTATTTCTTTCATTATGTGATTTAACCATGGGTATAGTCTTTATAGATGGTCTTTACAAGATAAGGTGGAATTTTTATTGTGATATGCACTAGAATTTAGGTGCATTTCCTTGAAATTACCATGTAGTAGTGAATCTTTCCCTATCATAACTAATGCATTATTGACCATCATTTCCATCTTCATTGTGCCTTAGGTCTAATCCCATAAGCTTGTGACAATAACCTTTCCTTATTTGCACACCATAACTTTCATGATAGAGCCTTCTTTCACATGGATTCCCTAGTTTAACACCTCTTTATTTCCTTGGTGTCCATGTAGCATATTTGTATAGACTCGTAATACCCCCTTTAGACCTACAATGACTCTAAATCTAAATCTTATTCTCTCTTATTCGTCGTATTCTATCCATATCCTAAGAGGATTTCAAAGCATTTTTACCTTGTGATGTATGTTATGCATTTACTTTTTCACTTCAGGATTTTGATATGCCTTTCTTCATTTCTTGTCATTTCACTCACATTTCTTTTGGCCTATCGCTATTGTTACCCTTCTTGGAGATACCATTACAATGAAGGGATTTCTTTTACCAACATCTCTACATCTCTTTGATTAGGGTGTTTCTATCAGCTCAAAACATGTTTCTACCCTCTATACCACTCATTTATCCAGTAAAAGCTTTCTTAGTATTCTTCTCATGCTCATTAAACACTGAAGGGTACCAAACATCCTTTTATCTTTTTTGGGGGCTCATTAAAACCCCACAAGAACAATACCTTGTATCTAGCATACTATTACTTCTTCTTTAGGCTTGTTGAACCATGAAGAAGACACTATATCGACAATCAGTTTACTTATTTTGGGATTGTTAATATTGAACAAAAAAGAAATTATCATATAACTTGTCTTCTCTTTAACGCTTATAAAATTGTGAAGAAAAAACAAAAACAAAAAACGATAAAAAAAAAGGAAGAGAAAGGGAGGGAAAACATTTAGGCAAACTTTCATTTTGGTAGCCTTAGTTGCATCACCCTTGAACATGTAACTTGTTTGTGTTAGTATCTTATATATGGGTTTTATATTGGCTAGGATATGTACCATACATATGTGTTGGAAACACTGGGGGAGGTGAATCAATATTTCTTTTCGATCATTATTTTTACAAGTTAGATCACTTATATTTGGAACACAAAATGAACAATAATAGAATAAATACTTTTATTATTTTCTTCTTTACAATAAATCAAGTACAATATATGTTCTAAGGATCCAACCCTAGATGAATACAAGAATCTTCAATCTCCTAGGCTCTAACCTATATTTTCCAAACACCGACTTTGACTTCCAAGGCTCCAACCTTGCCAATTTTGAGGCACAAACCTGAAGGGCTCTAGCCCTATATTTGGTTTAGGCTCCAACTTCGTTTCTTGAAGACTTCGATCCTCTAGGGATCCAACCATATCCTCAAAGGAGCCAACTTTTTCTTTTAGAGGCTCCAACCTCTTGGGATCCAACCCTTACTTTACTTCATCAAGACGTATTTGGTTATACTTTACAACTCCCAATGTCTTCTTTAACAAGCATTGTCAATCTTTCGCTATGCCTTCACTTAGTATCCTCGTCACATCATCAATGGAAAAATTGTTCTTCACATTAAGGTGTCACCACTTCTCTTCATGTTACCCAAACAAAACTTCTTCAAGGCCACCTCATGATGGCTTCAATGCATCATGGTCTTCAATGTTCTCCACAAATATTCAATATGCTGCTTCACAAAGTTCTCCAACTCTGCCCTATTATGTTCTCAAGAGAAGACTTCAACAAGCTCTATTTGTCCAATCCCAATAAATCAACACTTCAACCATGACAACTATGACACTTTCGACCATGACAGCTTCAACCATAGCAACTACAACAACTTCAACCATAGAAACTATGCAACTTTGACCACGACAACTATGGCAGCATCGACCATGGAAACTATGGCAACTTCGACCATGGTAGCTTCAACCATGAAAACTACGGTAGCTGTGACAACTTTGACCACATCAACTACAACAACTTCAACCACGATAGCTTCAACTACAGTAGCTGCAAACATGGAAACTACGGTAGTTATGACCACGACAACTACAGCAGCTGCGACCATGGAAACTACAACACCTTAGACCATGGAAACTATGACAACTTTGACCACTGAAAATATGACAACTTTGACCATAAAACTACAACAACTTCTCTTCTTCTAGCTCAAACCTATGGAAGACTATTTAACCCATGAACAATTCCACAAACTTGTCTTTCATGCTTTTCTAGGTTGCAGCTTCTTCTCTAGTTCTTGTCTTATCTCCATCAAAAAAATTGAGCTTGAATGGACAAATTTAGATTTATATTTATAGTAATTTGGTTTATAACTGAATGGACACGTCTATTTGAAGTGAGGTCGATTTGTATGATTGAGACTAGGTCGGCTCACTACTAGGAATAATTTTCTTAAATTAAAAATTCAATATCTCACAAACTATTGGGTGTTTCAGGGAAAATAAAGGCTTGTTAGAAAGAGGAAAAATTCCTCTTTAAAATGGTCTAGGATCCATTTTGAAAGGATGCCTCCAAGGTGTCAAAAATAATTTTTCTTTGTGATTATCCTTAAATTTTATGCATTAAAATTTTGGGACAGCGTGGCTACTCCATTTTTTGGCTTCTTCATCATCATAGGATCATGTAAGACATCCATGTCATCATGATAGTATCCATAAATGAGTGTATCATCTTGTATCATCATATAATAGTGCAGTGATATGTGGCAAAATCATTAGGAAAGTTTCAAGGTAGTCTTCCAACCATCAAATGAGATCTTCCACGTCATCATCTAGTCTTCCAACCTTCATCAAGTGCCATTATCAATTGTGGTCATTCATTTAGTGTATGACATCATCAAGTGTATGACTCCATATGTCATCAAGTGTTAAGGTCTAGATATACAACATTATAGTTAGTTCAAGGGCTCCTTAGGACTTCTTCATTAATGGTTTGACATCTTTGTGGCTTGACATCTTTATTGATGGTATCCTTATCAAACAAGAGTCCTAACATCATCATATGGAACCAGGAATCTCAATAATATTTACATCTCTTTCATGCTTATTAAATAATGAAGGAAATACTAAAAGAAAATGAAAAAGAGAAAAAAAATAGAGGGAGGGAGGGAAAACATTTAGGCAATCTTTTAGTTTGGTAGCCTTAGTTGCATCAACCTTGAACATGTAACTTGTTTGTGTCATTATCTTATAGATGGGTTTTATATTGGCTAGGATATGTACCATACATATGAGTCTTTTTCTGCTTTGGATGGTTACACTTCCCATCAAGCTTGATATTGTCTTTTAAAAACAATAGTCCCTTGGCATTTTTGGAAAGGAAAGTTAGACTACAAAATGATCTAATCATAAAAAATAAAATATTATTTCATAGACACAAATGATGAGGGAAACCAAATTTTTATTCCATGTAAAATAAAAATATAATAACATAAGTATACCTTTGAATGTAGAGTACTCTCTTCCAATCCCTAGTCTCCATGACTTACAAAATATGATTATTCATGGAGTAGAAGAAGACCTATTCTACTGGAATTTCTTTAGCATCACAAGGTATTCTAATTACTTTATGCTCCTCTTCTACTCCTGATAGGGTCTGATTATATAGGGCATTTCTAGATCCAAGAGGATGTATCTAAACACTTAGGGCCAAGAGAAGTTAGGCTTGATGGAATGTGAATTGGGTGGATACAAGTCATGGATAGACTTGATGGCATATGAACCAAGCAATTAGAAATCATGCACATGTTTCATTTCTCAATTGTGAACTTTTCCCAAATCACTAGGGACATTATTCTTAATTATGAAATAATTATTATTTCATAATCATGAAATTGTGACAAAATAGTTAAGCGAAATTACTCAATTATACAATTTCATCCATGTAACATCTAATAACTTCCTGGTAAGACCCATTTGAGCAAAAACAAGGGTGAAAGGGGATGCATTCTAGATGACAAATAAAGGGAGTTGACCTATGTTCCTCTTACTGAAGTGGAGTGGAAAATAAGGTTATAACAATGCCCTAACCTAGTGGGAAAACCACAAAACCCTTAGGATGGAGGGAGATCGTCTAGTAACTAGGTGCTTAGTTGATTTATGATTAGGACAAAGGGACTATTGTCCCATAGAAACTACTTTACAATCTACCAGACAGTGGGAAAGATGAATACAAATGGTTCTTAGATATAATAGAAATCAATCCTTTCATGGTCTGGAAATGGTTGGGGTAGAGACGTACCTTAAGACCCACTCCTGATAATGAAAATTGAAGACCTACTTTAAAAACTAGAAGCCTTGCTCCTAACCAAAGATCCTCCTCCAACTCCTTGGTCTCAACTCCTACACACATGCAAAACCAAACAAAGACAATATCATTTTCCCTTCCACGAAGGAAAGTTATATTACAAACCATATCTAATTATATAAAAAATAAACATGGTCTCATGAACATAAAAAATGTAGAGAGGGAAACCAAAATGACATTCATATAGATGTAATACAATACGTAAGTATACCTTCTAGTGTTGAATCCTCCTACAATCCCTTGATCCTTCACCTCACTTGTTCCACACATAAACTAAGATCATTCATGCAACAAGTGATGGCCTAATCTAGTGGTATTTTTGTAGCATAAGGTTCTTTCACTAAGTTCCCCTCCTTCCCATTCACCCCTAAGAGAGTTCCATTATAAAGGCCTTTCCTATATATAGGAGGATGTACCTAGATGCTTAGGACCATGAGAAGTTAGGAAAATTTCAAAATTATTGACTCCAAGACAAGTCATGCCTATCTAGGTCGAGTTGATCCTCATGGGAAGGTAATTAGCTAAACAACTTAGGCTACATCACTCCTAGGCTTAAGGCAATTTATATACTGGTGGAAAAATGTATACTAGCAATGGAGAAATAGTATACAAGGAGACAATTGACATGGGGTTGTTTTATTGTGTAATTAGTACATTCAAGGGTAAATGAAAGGTGCATTCAAGATAGCAATTAAAGAGGTTTGTGTTGAGGTTCATCCTACTGAAATGAAGTGGAAAACAGGTTATAACATAGCAATAAACACTTCAATTAGAAAGCCTCCATTTGGTACATGTTTTAGATATTTTCCACCTTCACCTATAGATGTAGTATATGGATAGTAAGAATAAGTGAGGCAGGATCTCATAGGGAATGCTTTAAGAGTAGAAAAAAAATGTTAAGATCAAGAAAATCCATTTACAAGTACAAGAGGAACTGAAGAAGTCACGAGTAAAATACAAGGCTAGGCATGACCAACATTGGATACAAAAGTCATTTAGAGAGGGAGACATATATAGTTACAATTGAACAAGGAGAGGATAAAAAGTCCTGGTAAGAAAATCGTCTATATGACATGGTCCTTTCAAGATGCTAGAAAAGGTGGAGATAATTCCTATAGAATCATTTTTCATCCATGCATTTGCATTTAATTAGAGGTGATTGTGGAAAATATTGAACTCTATGAGCCTTCCATGTTAGATCAAGTAGAGGAGTAGGCCCTACCTTCCATAAAGGACTTAGCTCTAAATTCATAATATGAGTTGACAAAGGATACAAATTTGAAAGAGAGATCCAAAAATACAAGACAAAGATAGCATGACCTTTGGTAGATTGGGTTGGAAAGGACAAATTCCAAGCAAGGCTAAATGGTACTGTAGCGAGAAGGTAGAGGAAAACTTTTCTCACCTCATTCAATAAATATTTTGTGGACCAGAATCCTCCCAAAATGGGGAGGTATGATTCTAATTGGATCACTATATAATTTTTCATCCCTCTCAATTCTTTTAGAGTGGAAAGATTCAAGGAATTAGATTGCATAAGTAGTTTTATTGGAATGACCCATATTCAAAGAAATGGGACATACAGCCTTCTACGGCTAGTTTGAGGCTTTAAATGACATTTTTGGGATGTGAAACTTTCCCACATAAGCATGGGCCTGATGATGGTATTATATACTTAGAGACATTTTCAACAGTGCAAGAAAGACATCAATTAAAGTTCAGATGCAAAATTTATGACTCTCAAAAGTTGAATTATCATGTTTGACCACCATAATTTGAGAGGAAGCCATGATAGCCTTCGTTATTCATGGAAAAGGGGATATCCATATGAATACTATGAAGATGAATTTAGAAGGTTCAAATTTATAACTCTAGTTGAGAGTTGAAGGAGTCAAACTTATCCCCTAGTTGGCTATTAGGTTGTGTTATAACTTGGCCACTAGAAGGAAAAGGGGTTTAGTTCATTTTGATTGTATCTAGTTCCATATTAGATAATAACAACTAGAGAGTGGGAGTGAGAGAGCATAACAAAAGGGGTTTGTGTTTTGTAGTAGCCCATGGGCCACAATTATTAGGAAACTCCATAGAGAGTGCCTTCTCCTTTGTACTTGCATTATTTCCATTCCAAATAAAAGAGAGCAGAGCAACCTCACTTTACAACTCGGTATTTTTCTAAAATGGTTTTCCAGAGCATATCTTGGTGTTCATTGTGATTGGTATATGTTTGTATTTCACTATATTTTATTTTCTATATATTTTTTCTATTTTGTGCATAAACAACAAAATTGGTAATAATAAATTTGAAATCTAAAGGAATATTTGACCCTTCATAGTATATATTTTGGCTTACTTTAATATATCTATTGTGGAAAACTATCCAATGGAATATCCATAATGGTTTATAGATCTCTATCTCAAAAATAATGATTCTGCGAGTTGATTAATGAATATCATAAATACACAATTTATCAAATTATTTCCATTTGAATGGGTAAAATGGGTGAAAATAATTTACTTTCCCAATGAAAATAGCTTAAAATTAATGAATTTATGGATTATTTCCATGTAAATGGGTAAAATTGATGAAAATAACTTGGGAAAAGTAGTTCCTTAGGCTATTTTATTAAGTGAAAGAAGATGTTATATTTCAATCAACCTAGAAATTTTGGTAGAGTGGCAGAGCTGATCACTTTTCACATGATAACAAATATCCTTGTAATGTGTGAGGTTAAGAGCACGTCATATTAATGAAATGCATTGTAGATTTCCTTTCATTAGGGTAGCCACTGAGAGAGAGAGAGAGAGAGAGAGAGAGAGAGAGAAAGAGAGACTTTATATAAGGATATGAACCCCTAACGGAGGAGGTTTTTATGATGGTACCACTCATCAAATGAGAGTCTCAAAGTCGATGTACCTAATCTCAATGAGGCAAGGGAGGCATACCCATACCTATTGAGATAACTCATTGCAAATAATATAATGACATGCTTAGAAATGTGGATTTGACCAAAAGAATATATAGTACATCAAGTTGTTGGCATCAATGAGATAAAATATAGTATGATGAAGAATATAGTCCCATATACATGTGCCTAGAGCAAAGAGGCTGGGATTTATATCATGACTGCCATTTATCTGGGTGCATAGGATAAATGTCCCCTCACTGAGGAGAGGGGGTATATAAAACTTGAGAATCCCTATTGAATAGTAAGGGTCTGTAAATATTTGAATAAGCTAATTAAAGAGAGGTTCATGTTATGGGCTTAAATATTGGAGGAACCAAACCAGTGAATTCAATAGAACTACATCTGAGGTTGGATCATAAAGTATTGTATGTTGGGCATACAAGGGAACAAGGGAATACCTAAAGGGAAACCCCCTCATGAGGTGTAGAAACAACTCACACATACCTGGTGAATCTAGTTCAACCATATGGAACATTGGACTATCAAGTGTACAATCCTTAATTATGTGGTAGTCAACTAAGGTCGAGCACATGAGAAAAAATCAAGTGACAGAGAACTCAAATATCCCTCTACTTGATCTAAGGTACCCACCAATAAGGAGAAATGGATCCAAAGTACACTTCCCTCTAAGGCCAAGCCTCTAAAACAAATATGATGAAGTCAATAGAGGAATTCCCCCAAAATTTAAGAAAATTTTGAGACCTCAATAATGGCATAAGGTATATAACGTAACATGATTGAAAGAGACAAAAACCAATGTGGGAATGATGGTTAGAGGGGAAAACTTATGACTTCCTTTGTTTAGAGCATAACATGGAAGGTTGACCTAGTAGACTAAAAAAAATCCATAGGGAACAATTAATTACTAGGATAGAGGATTTTCAAAGACATATTAGTAAACCAATGGGACATCTAGAGTTCAAACTTGGAAATGCAGGATTGATACAACTCATGAAGTTGCTAACATACTGTAATAAGATCACAATGTGGTATTGAACAAACTCCATGGGACATAATGGTGACTCATTTCTAATACTCATAAAAAGTGTAATAAAATAATGCTACCATGAATCGAACCAAGTACAAGATATATAAGGCCCTCCTAGAGTGAACCAAGACACCAAGTGTGCGAAGACTTGAAATAAATTTTGTATTTTTCATAACTCAATTTTGAAAGATTTAGTATCAGACTTCTAAGAGCTTTAGTATCAAACTTGACCTCCATGAGATGACCAAACTTATGAAAGTAGTTTTTTTGAATTCCTATCAGAGGTGGTCCACAACAGGGCTCTAAAAAAACACCGATAATTTGGAGCGACTGACATGGCTCATTATCCTTCAGAAACCATAATAGCATATGCATTATTTAGCACCTCATTTTAAACCACTTTTAAAACATGTTTATAGTGGAAGTAACCATATGGATTCACTTCAATTGGGCTTTGGAATCACTCCAATTGAACATAAAATGAATCTTTTATGAAAGGGATATTGTAGATAATTCTAGGCTAACCACCACTTCTTGGGAGGTAAAAAAATGCATTTTTCTTCATCTATTTCCTTTGGATTTTATAAATATGTATTGTTTACATTTATTTTGCATATTTCTTGGCATAAGGAAGATCAATTACCTTTATTCCTCCATCATCTCACATTGTATTGCAGGAAAATGCTTAGATTTTGTAGGATCTAGGAGGATCCAAGGGCTCAAATCTATGGACAAGTGGTTTACAAAGTCAAATTCTAAAAATTCATATATAAGAATATGAAATGAAAGTATTCAAATCAAAAAAAGTGGAATATTATTTGATGTTGAGTTCATCAAAGAAGCTCAAAATCCTTGGATCTTCCTTCAGTTGTGAACCAACAACACCAACAACCCTATAGGCTACAATGCTTAAAGAAGGATCGAGATCAAAGAAATTAACATGAAGTCAATCATCAAAAGAAGAATTCAAGTTTCATATCATGCTAAGTCACATATACTATCAAATAATCCTCTCAGAAGCCCTATATTCATAATTTCATTCATCAACCCTATTGTATACTAAATTTCACAATCATACATGTTGAAGTCTAGATATTTATCTATTCATTTATCTTAATACTAGATCATGACTTCAACCTATTTTTATTTCACAAACTTCTCATACTTCCTTACTCTATTTACCCCCTTTTCCATCCTTTAAAAATAAAACGATAAAAATTATATGAAAAAGAAAAGAAGAAAAATATTAGTTGTGAAAACCTAGGTATCTAGCACAGTCTAAACTCAAACTTTCATTGGAAAACCAAGAAATTGGCCAAAAAAAAATTATTTGTAAAAGATATACTAGGTTATTGACAAATTTGATTGTCGATTTCTTATGAATATCAACTATTGGTCTAAAAGAGGTTATTTGCAAAGATTGAGTATGTTTATTTATTTATTGTGAATAAGTTTATAGAATGTTGTATAAAGATATGTATGAATTATTATTTTTAATACCAAAAGGCCTAACTTCATTCTAATGTAAAGATACTATCATCATTCTATCCACCTTTGAGGCAAGAAAACTAATCTCATCTTTGAAAAACATAGAGGTATTTTTGAAAAAGTGGAAGCCTAAGCCAAATTCTTACAATTCCAAAAGAACAAAATATCTACTAAAGACAAAGAAAGACACCAACAACAAATTAGTTCACGAGTAACAATAAAAGAGAATTAAAGATTATGGATAACATCATTACAATGGTAATACAAGTGGATAATGTTTACTTTTTAATGCTTTCAAATTTTGTTAAAAAAAATCATTTAAAAAGGTAATGATAAAAATACTTTTTTTATGCCATTATTTTCAAAAAAATGGATGGTTGTATTGTCACTCACTGCATTATGAGTTTTCAGTTGTCCAAAGTGCCAAAGAGAGTAGTGAAGTTTGAATCCATTTCCCAAGCCACAGAAGCTCTTAAAACTTAACCAGACCCTCTTTGTTGTATAGTTCTCGGAACAAAATTTCCAACGGTAGGTGGAAGTCCAAAATTGGACTCCTCAATTAGAAGTTGGGGTAGATTGAAGATGCCCTTTGAAAACCAAAAAACAAAGAGAAAATATCCAAGGGGAGGCTAATCACAATCGTAGTTTCCTGAGAGCAGCAGCGGGGGAAATGACAGAGAAAATTGTGATTGCCACTATCGGTGATTGCAAATGATGAAGGTCCTTATCCCGTAGTGTATCACAGATCGAAGGTCCTGACAATCAAGCATATTGGCGATCACACTTAGTAATGACATGGCATTCAACATTTCATGTAGAAGAGCTCCGATATCGACAAATCAGTGATCAAAAGGTCCAACAGACCATTCTTAAGGAATTGTGGAAGAATATGACGATAGTGTTAAAGCAGTAGAGGAGGGCCGAAGCCGATTTACAAAGGAATCAAGTGCAAAATGAGAGGCAGGGGGGCCTTTACTCTCTCCTTAGGGGGACCATGTGGTGAAATACCATTGGTCCCAATGAATACACAGGGAAATTAACATCAGCATGATGTGGCAATATGGAGGACATGTGGCACACAGATTTGGTGTTTTCGGGGATCCTATGGCGGCATATATGAGTGACACATGTCACCACTCAAGAAGTGCCACCTGGCACTGATGACATCATCAATCTCACAGATCGACAATTGGTGAAGGTAAAAGATCACAACTCTAGCTAAAAGTCTCTGATTGCGATTTGTGGTAAAGGGGGCTCTGATAAAGGGGTTGTCCCACGATCACAGGGAGGGCCGAAGGACCAAGGTCTAAGCACAAAAGGGACCAATCCCACACATCGGCAATCACATAGGTCAAAGTTCCTTCTTCGCTGAAGTCCCTTCTGACTTGCGATTGTGATATGCGGGAACTCTCCTAGATCCGATAGTTTACGTGATGTGCCTTAAGGAAGTTTCGCGTCCGGAAAATTGGCAAGATCTATGAAGTATGGTAGGAAGGCCCTTTCCTATATTGCAGTTGCGATATCCTGGGTGGGTCCATTCCAACAGATTAGTGATCGCAGGTGTCAAGGGGAGATACCAAAGGAAACCATTGGAAACCACCGATATGTGGGATTCTATGCAATAAAGGAAAAAGACCCCTAGATGGGAGTCCAAATGCCCTAGCACCCGAGGACTAAGCACCTAGTCATAGCCCTCAGTTAGATGAGAAGAAAGGCAGAAAGGGGCTAAACCAAGGGGGCCAAAGGAGATCGAGACTCGTTGTCTTGTGACGCCTCTTAGTGTAAAGGTATTGATGCAGTGATGCACCAATAGTGTGGTACAGACCTTTAAAGGCGAATGGGCCGGCAACTGAGACTTTCAGTAGAAGTACGGGGTAGTGGCAGAGCGATGTGGGTTAATCCTATAGAAGCCCATGGGACAAGAAACCAAGGACTACACGGGCCGCTAAAATGAATTCGACTGCTTTGCCGCATGACTTTAGACAGTAAATGGAGGCATGGGGCTCCACCTTGATAAACAACGAAGGATTGTTGAGACATGCTTTATTTCTACTCTGCAATAGGCACTCATAGTCGACCCACTCCTAATTCTAGAAAATGAACTATTCAAACAATTAAAGCGAAAGCGACAAGGACCAGCTGAGGAACTAGAGAGATGCATGATGACAAAGACGTAGCCTGATCGGGGGTTTTCATATAAACAACAGAGGGATACTTCCTCCAATCAT
This sequence comes from Pinus taeda, assembly GCA_000404065.3. Classification (NCBI taxonomy): domain Eukaryota; kingdom Viridiplantae; phylum Streptophyta; class Pinopsida; order Pinales; family Pinaceae; genus Pinus; species Pinus taeda. The sequence goes on along the minus strand of APFE031165715.1, from coordinate 51,375 downwards.
CTTTCAGTTTTCTTTATTTCCAGTTACTCTGTAATTTCTGTTTATTTCAAAGAAGGGATCAAATCCCGATTGTAATCATTTTGGGCAGCAGAACCTTGCACACTGAGACAACTAGTCTATGAGACAGTTGGAGCTCAGGTGAAGATACTTTTTGTAAAATGTTGATTCAAAGCTCCCCCTTCTCTGTATAAATAAGGGGGAGAAACACTTGATAGAGGTTTCGGAATTTTTGACCCACAGGGTCTGAATTCTGTAATTCCATTTTTGGTTCTATTTGCTTGTTCACGGGGGACTTGAGTGATATTTGACTGAATGTAATGGACTGGTATGTTGGACTCATATCGGATTAGTGAAACTCTTTGGTGATTCCAATTAGAGCAATGTGTAGTATGTTTTCCCCTTTGTAAATCTCATTTCATATTATGTTTTTCTTCCTACTGAAATCATGTAATGAAGTTGTCGGTCTCATGCTTTCATGGTCATATGTTTTGTTGCTAAATAGAGAACAATACTTGTGTATATTATCAATTTACTTGTGTTATTCAATAGCCTATAGTACTTGTAGTAATTACAGATTTACTTGTGTTATTAGATTAACCTATAGTCCCTGTATGAACACAAATTTACTTACATTGTTTGGTTATAGAGGTACCCATGATGTATATGCATGAAACCTTAATTTGCGCTCCACTATTTCCACTCTTTCATCTCCTCCCTCTTCCATATTTCTATTAGAAAATCATTGCTTAGGATTCTGTGTTGTTTACAACTCTATGCATCGAATTCCATCTTTCTGTCAGAACATTGTTGCTTAGGATTTTGTCTTGTTTACAGCCCTATGCATCAAATTCCCTCCTTCCTTTCCTCCTCTTCAACTTACTACAATTTCAATATAAAGTTGTCTGTTGTTGTGTGTCGGCCACCAGAACCAGACATTTTTCTTTGAGGTTGGCCCGATTTACCCCCTGAGCATTTGGATCCATGTATCGGCCTGAGTTTACTTGGATGAGAGACTATTCAACCAAGCCCCCTTTATTCTCTTTTAATTACATGACAATTGGAGTGTTGCAAAAACCCCCTCACAGATAATCTTCCATGCACTCCTCTATTCAAAATGTCCTAGGCACTGGTCTACAATCAACCCAGAGGTTGTCTCTAGGAAGCTTTCTATGTCTCCCAAAACACTTGTGCTACGGGTGCCATTAAAAATGACAATAGGTCAGAAACAAGCTAATACTACATCCTACTAGCATGCTATTATATCATCCTCCATTATAACCTTTTCTTTTCCTACTTTACACACTTGTCCTAGCGTAAATCTCGTACATTTCTAGCATAAACATTTTACTTTCAAAATCCTAATCTCTCTAATAGACCATACAAATTTGTGGGAAGGAAAAACATTATAGATATTCTAATTTTGAGAAGAAATTTTACATTGTCCCCTGGTTATAAGGAAACAAGTTTCAATAGGATGCTACAACACTGTTTCATAGAAATGCAATAAATTTTTTGTGTAATATGAGAAGGGATATTTTCGAAGTTAAATATTGATAAGGAATGCCCCATTTCCTGAGACAATATGCCTACAGGTATACTTTGTTTTGAGCCTACAAGGATACTTTATTTTTAAGACTACACTACAAGTATGCTATGTTTTAAAACACAAACATAATATATTCTTGAGAAGTATGCTTTATTTTGAGAACACGAGTATATTTTGTTTTAGAACACCAAGGTACTCTGAATTTGAGAGAAGGTCGGTCCCTGAGATTGATAAAAATAATACTCGATTTTAAGGGATTGCTAAGACGCAGTGCCTTGTTTTGATCCAATATAGGCCATAAGAGAATGCTCAGTTTTCAAGAGGGATAATGCTCTGTTTTTTAGAAGGACAATGGCTTGCGTTTGAGAGGGATAATAGTCTACAGGATGCCAAAAAAAAAAAGAGGTAGAAATACTACATAGAAGTGTCCATAAGAATGATGAAAAACAATACTCTGTTTTAAGAAAATACTACCCTACAAGCATGCCTTATTTTCAAAGGAAATGGTAACCCATGGTAACCATGTCCAACTTCAAGCATTCATTTTGACTTCAATTTGAACCTGGAGTGTGTATTTTTGTGCATTTCGATTTATTTGCTTAACTTTTAAAACAGTCACCTACATCACTTTATGGCTAAGAAGGATCTTGTCAGCTATGAGCTAGGTTTGTAGCATAGGATGTTGATAGGCCATTTATAAAAATGAATGAAACCTACCACAAATTGCATCAAGTTGCGCTAGTCAACTTTATTAATTGTTGAATTCAAAGGATGCAATGACATATATTGTTGCAATGAAGTAGGTTTGAAACTGTAGAAGCATTTTTGAGAGTTAAAAAGACTATAGAGATCCTTACAGTTATGGAAGAAGATTTCATACCTCATCTATAGCAACAGATAAAATGAAAGAATTTGAAATTTCCAGTAGTCAGTCTTTAAAAAGTGCAGATTTGAAAAATAATTTGAGATAACTGTGCATACTCAAATTCAGATTTCTTGTGTTGATTGAGTGGAAAAAAATTAAGTTTTGGGGTTTGAGGAATTTTTATAAGGATTGCAACAGCCATATATTAACAAGGATAGCTTAATTACAAGAAGCAAACCAAGTACAACAAATTTGCTTGAAATTATTGAAATTTTCAATACATTGCTTTTAATAAAGTGCAGAAATTGATTTGCTTGTATCTTGCAAACTGTACACCCATTTGCCACAAAATTTGGAGCATAAATGCATCAAGGTAGGATGGATAAACACACCAAATTTCAAGCAAATCCAATTCATATTTTTCAAGATATTGCCCACAGTCACGTTCAGCCAATTTGTATTTTTCTTGAGATCTGTGAAACCGATGGCCATGAAATTTGGTAGGGAGATGCACTATAGTAAGGGAAATAAGCAGTAAAAATTTCAAGTTAAATGGAGTCATATTTTGTGAAAAATGGCTTCCATAATGTTCAGCCATTTTGCATTTTCTTGATATTTGTACATCCACTGGTTATGGAATTTGGTGAGTGGAAGTATTAAGATGATACCAACAACATCAAAAAAAATTCATGGAAAAATAGTTTGCATTTTGGGAGAAAATGGATGATCAAGTCTATTACAGGAACCTTGAGAACCTATAATCATTTATCTATCTGCATACTAGCATGTATTCATGGAAAAACCTGTCATATGGGTATGGGTTTCGTTTCTAGATACACTGAGATAGTTCAATGCTGTTCAGATCAGCTCCAGGTTGAAAGAGGTCAGCACTGCCTCATGGTCAAATTAAGAATCAACTACATACTATAGGGAACAAAGTGAACAGTGAAGTGCTGTCACACAAGGACCAACACTCACAAACATCTGGTTATAACGCAAGAATCAACCATAAGAAGCTTAGCTTCAGTGTTAAGAATCATAAAACTAGGGTTTGTTTTTAAAATACAACCAGGTATGCCCTGAATTCTTCAAGTGCTGATAAACAAAACAAATATATTAAGCATATCACACACCTTGTTTGAACTCAAACTTCATTTTATTTTTGGTTAAATCTTGTCAAATTTTTAATGGCTGTGAGGTATAAGCCACAAACATTTGAAGATCACAAATACAATGAAAAAACCCTTTGCTTCAACAAACTGAATGAAGAAAAAAAAATGGAAGCTAAGGAGAATCATCACGATGCAATTGATAAGGAGCTCTATGAAATCCTTATGAGGAAAATGAAATCAGCTATGATCAACATGATATAATCTATACGATGAACACCACAGGTACCTTTTGAGGATCCACATGTACAGTTTGAACAGCCATAGGTGCAATTTGAGAAAAAGGCAAAGTTTGAAGAAGAAAAAGGAAAATTTAAACTTGAGGAAGAGGTAAACTTTGAAGATGAAGAAAATCTTGAGGAGCTAGCTCCAAATAATTGTATACGAAACCAAAGATAAGGTCCCTACCATTCCAAAACAAAAGAAAGGTAAAAAAAATGAAGAAACTGAAGAAGCAAATAGAAGAGATGCAAGTCTTGTAACGGTATATGAAATTTCAAAATGAGATTCTAAAGAACCAAAGCAGAATTATTATAGAAGAACATGTTGAAAATGGTAACAAGAAATTCTAGTTTAATTTGCCCTTGAACTAAACTGTGAATTAAAACTGAATTCTATTATTGTAGCAACTTGTAAATAGTTAATTAAGTTTAATTAATTTAACTAGCTTAGGAATTTCGAGTTGGAAGTTTTTTTTGTAGTCATGTATATGTTCTCCCTAAATTTTAGGGGTCCAAGATGAGTTTATTTGAGTTGTAATTAGATAACTCAGTTTGATTGAGTTATAGACAATTAAACTAGCTCTAACTGTTGGTGGAACTAGTAGAGGTCTAGTAATGAGTTGGTGCACTCGTGCATCTTCGGTGCTACTCCAACTAACTAAAGATTCTCTCATGAGAAACTCATGTATGTCAGTTCAGAGAAAGACCCAGTTGAGACTAGAGTGCTGGGGCAATGTACTATCAGTGGTAGAGTGATCTGAGTTGTACATATCATGCATACAATTAGAAGAAGATCTAGTTTTGGATTGCGCAGTTATGGAAGAAGGAATTCCCAATTAAATATGGGATATTCCTCATCGGAATTGCGCAAGGAAATAAGGGCTCAACAGGCAGGGAAAATTGGCTAAGTGTTGGACAGTGCAGGCTTGTGAGGCAGAGAGTTGATCATACTTGTGCAGAATTGTTCTTATGAGAACAAGCTTTGTATTATCACTTAGATTTCTGATTAATTGAATAGATAGTCGGGGTTTTGAGCAATGGTTTTCCCTAGAGAAACAATTGTGTTATGTTTATTTGATTATCTTCCTTTTGTCGATTATTGTTTTCATCAATTTTTGGTTTCTGTTGTTTAAAGAGTAGAGTAGATTCTTGTCTTGTGTTATAGTACATTACATGAATTTTGAATCTACAAGAAAGTCTACATGGTATCGGAGTTGAAGACAGAATACTAGATGGATTTCAAAGTTCTAAGTTTTGGGTTACAAGTGAAATTTGAATTTTCAATACATACTTAAGGATCAACAGATGGCATTCTATGGTTTGCGGCTCAAGTATGTCTTGGAAGGCAACTCGAATTATATAGCCTAAAAGGACAAAATGGAGGTTGTGTTGGAGGATAATTGCTTGAAGGAATTCATTGATCAAGACATTTTTAACCCATCAGCATCAGATGCAAAGAATCTAGCCGAATGGAAGAAGTGTGTGGCGAAGGCGAGGTGGATAATCCTTGAGGGAGTTTGAGACCACATTATCTCGAGTTTCCATGGGAAGGAAAATATGTATGCTATTTGGAAAGCATTGACGGACCTATTCTAGAACAACAATGGCCATAGGAATTAGGCACTGAAAGATAAACTTCAAAAAATCAAGCTGGAGAAAGGCAACACCATTCCAAAATACTCGACCAAGTTCACACACTATCGTGATGAGCTTGGAAGTGTTGGAATAACCATTGCCAAGGATGATATGGTGATCCTAGCTCCCTTAGGCCTTCCTAAGAGTTGGAATAGCTATCAAGACTCTATGAATGGAAGGGAGAAGCTGCCAGATTGGGAACAATTGTGGTCGGATTCGATGCAGGAGGAGATCAGAAGGAACACCAGAGATGGTTCCTCATCAAAGGCTAATGATGAGGAAAATTGTGCCTTAGCGGGTAAGGCAAGGAAAGGGAAAGGGAAAGCATCCCATTCCAAATCAGATTCTTTCCATGGAAGTAAGAAGAAAGACATGACAAAATTTAAGTGCTTTCATTATCACAAGCTAGGCCATTTTGCTACAATTGTTTGCTCAAGAAGTCCTCAGGAGGAGTGGCAGGTGAGGGTTTGGCCTCTCAATTCGAATTGGACTTTACTCTCATTGCATGCATGGTGTCATCAATGATGGGTAGTGTATGGTACCTTGACAATGGAGCTTCATTCCACATGACTAGTGACAAGGAGTTGTTCAATGACTTGGAGGGGAAGGATCTCTAGATGCATATCGAGATGGGTGCTGACGGGAGGTATAGTGCTACTGGGTTGGGCATAGTTACTTTTCAGAGGGAGAAGGGTGCTCCTCTAACCCTTAGAGATGTTATGTATGTGTCAGGGTTGAATAATAACTTAGTATCAGTTGCCATGCTTAAGGATAGAGGCTGTGATGTGATCTTCTTGAAAGGAAAGGTGTTCCTTCGACACATAGCCACGGGTCAAGTAAAGCAGATAGGGATTCAAGTTAAGAATATTTATAAGATGGAGGTAGAGGATTGTGATGCTTTGAGCACGAAAGCAGAGAAGATGCAAACCCGAGATGTTGGTGAGTTGTGGCACAAGCGATTGGGCCACTTGCATCATGGAGCTTTGAAAATCATGCAGAAAATCTCTACTGGTCTTCCTAAAGGTACGCTAGATCAAGTTGATACATGCAAGGGGTGTACTTTAGGAAAATACACCAAGGCTTCCTTTCACAACAGAGACATTCAAGCAAAGGCAATTCTAGAGTGAGTCCATTTAGATGTGTGTGGACCATTCTTGACAGCATCCACGACCAAACATAGGTATTATGTTATATTTGTTGACAAATTTTCTTGTAAATGTTGGATATTTTTCATGCAGAAGTATGATCAAACTTTCACAAAGTTTTGTGAATTTAAAGCATTGGTCGAGAAAGATTCTAGCAAGAAGGTTAAATCTCTGAGGAGTGATAATGGTGGTGAGTATGTCTCAAATGAGTTTAAGAACTTATGTGCAGCAGAAGGGATTAAATGGGAGTTGATGACACCCCATAACCCACAGAAGAATGGGGTATTCAAGAGGAAGAACAAAATCATTATAGGGGTAGCATGGGCAATGTTGCATGATCGAGGCCTACCACTACACTTGTGGGCTGAGGCATACAATACAACTATTTTATTTGCAGAACCATAGCCTGCATCAGATACTTGGGACAAAGACACTAGAGGAGGCTTATTCGGTAAAAGGCCAGATGTTGGTCACTTCAAGATTTTTTGCTCATCGGTATATTTCCATGTGACCAAAGATGCATGGAAGAAGCTTGAGCCAACAATAGAGTTGGGGATATTTGTGGGGTACAATGATACACCTCACAACTATCAGGTGTACTTCCCAACCAACAGGATGACAGTGGCTTGCGAGGATGTCAGATTTGATGAGGAAAGGCCATGCGAGTTTCCCTTGAGAGGGAGCTTGAGCTACATGCGATTGAGGGGATTTTAACTCTTAAGGTTGAGGAGCCTCAAATTGATGTGGAGCAACCACACGTAGAGGATTCGGATGTGGAGAAATCCACTAAGGCAGAGTCTTCCAGAGATAGGAGAAAGCACACCAAAGAAGCTGATAGGTTATTGCATGATGCATGAGAGAATGTGGGAGCACCCACATCTCAATGCAAGTAGAGGAGATCACTTGAGAGGTACACTGGATACATGGCTCTTATGAGTGGATGTTTTGAGACAAAGCCATCTTCCTTTGAGGAGGCAGTGCAGGAACCAGTTTGGGTTGATGCCGTGGTGGAGGAGTATGACTACATAGTTCGTAACAGCGTTTGGGATGTGGTCCTGAGAATGGAGGACAAGTTAGTGGTGAGCTTCCAATGGATTTATAAGGTAAAGAAAGTTACAAAAGTTAGTGTGGAGAAGCATAAGGCCATGTTTGTGGGCTGTGGCTTTTCACAGGTAGAGGGGATTGACTATGATGAAACATTTTCTCCTATTGCAAGGTACTCATCCATCAAATCTATATTGGCACTACATAGATGGGTTGGAAGATACATCAAATGGATGGAAAGAGAACCTTTCTTAATGGCATGATTGAGGAAGAGGCATACATAGAGCAGCCTGAAGGTTTTGATACCTTTGATCATGAGTCACATGTGTGTCAGCTCAAGAGGGTGTAGTATGGTTGAATCAAGCACCACGTTTTTGGTACACCAAGATCGGTAGCTACTTCACCGAGTTAGGCTTCACCAAGAGTGAAGCGGATGTGAACCTCTACCACATAGTGGTGGAAGGTAAATTGTTGATTATTGTGTTATATGTCAACGATTTTATTTTGATTAGTAATGATCAATTGATCAAGTCTTGCAAGGAGGACCTTGCAGGAGTGTTTGAGATGAAGGACATGGGCTCATGCATTACTTTATGGGCATGGAAGTATGACAGAGTGATGGTGAATTGTTTATGTCTCAAGGCAAGTATGTCAATGAGATACTCAGGAGGTTCCACATGGAGAGAAACAAACCCATGGAGACTCCTCTAGCAGGTAACTAGAGGTAGGAGGATGCTACTTCAAGGGAAGTAGTAGAAGCTATTGTTTACAGGAAGCTTGTGGGTTCGCTCATGTATTTGGTGAACACACGATCGGATATGTACTATGTAGTTAACCAACTTAGTCAAGAGATGGTTAGACCTACCAAACTGTATTGGAAGGCAGAAAAACATGTGTTGAAATACCTCAAGGGAACTATTCAGTATGGATTGTGGTACAGGCAGACAGATGGAGTGAAGCTTCAAGACTTCACCAATGCAGATTGGGAAGGGATCCCATCCGATAGGAAGAGCACATCAGGAGGGCTCTTCAGTATTGGATCAGTGGCAGTTTCTTGGTACAGTAGGAAACAGAGATCGATTGCACTCAGTTTGGCAGAGGCAGAGTACATGGCTACAAGTCAGGCAGCATGTGAGGTCACCTGGATGAGGAAGATTCTGGTTGGATTATTTGGTCAACAGATGGATCCAACTATGATTTACTGTGATAATCAAAGTTGTATCAAACTCTCTAAAAATCCAGTTTTTCATGATCAGTATAAACATATTGATATCTGATATCATCATCTCAGAGATTATGTATTAAGGCGGATTATGTTGTTGAAGTACGTTCCCAATGAGGAGAAAGATTCCGACATTTTGATAAAGGCATTGTCAATATGTAAATTTGATTTTCACAAAGACAAGATTGGGTTAGATGATAATCCCTTTCTTGTTGAGAGGGAGTGTTGAGGAATGGCAACAAGAAATTCCATTTTAATTTCTCCTTGAATTAAACTGTGAATTAAAATCGAATTTTATTCTCATATCCACTTGTAAATAGTTAATTAAGTTTAATTAACTTAATTAGCTAAGGAATTTCAAGTTGGAAGTCTTTATGTAGTCATGTAAGTAGGTTTTAACCTTGTACAAAAACTACTTACATACGAATTATAAAAACAAAAAATAAATAATGGTGAGAGCATAACTCATAAAACAAATATACACAGAGATTTTCCCCAGGATCCCAAAACTGGGACTACCAGATTAATTTTTCATTATGTTTCTTTCAATGTTACAATGCACATATATACATGCCAAAGCATCCATAAACCCCAATCCATTAACCCTAGATTAGAACATAATCGTAGTCCCCTTGACCGGATCTACAAAATACTATGGACTGAAAACCATCGCGCCCAAAACCATGTATGAAATCCATGCACAAAACCATAGGTAGGTCCGCCCACTACTGGGGCTAGTTGTGGAAAGAATATAACACAACCCAACATTATCCCACTTATTGTTTTCTTTCCACAAGGGGCCACATGAGAGCTTAGTCATTGATCCATCCCCGCAATGTCCATTATTTGTCTACACCAAGAGAACTTCTCAGTGCTCACATACTTTGGCAATGCATTTGCAATATTCTTCAAAGCGTCCACCTTTAACAACAACACCTTTTTTTCTTCTACCAAATCCATCACAAAGTGATACTGAACATCAATGTGCTTTGTCTCTGAATGATAAGCAGGGTTATTTGACAAGAAAATTACACCTTGGTTGTCACTGCACATATTTATATTTCGTTGTACTAACTGCATACTTGAACATAATCTCTGCAACCAAATTTCTTCCTTGCTTGCATGAGTGGCTGCCATGTATTCTGCCTATGTAGTTGACAGTGACACTATAGATTGTCTCTTACTCATCCAACTGACTACACCTCTAAATAGGTTAAACACATACCCACTTGTAGATCTTCTCTAATCTAGATCTCTAGCCCAGTCTACATCAACAAAGCCATGGATGTCCAAAGATCTGTCCATTAATCCTGGTCTTCCTTGGTAGCACAAACCATAATCACTAGTGCCACACAAATACCTGAAACCCCGCTTCAATGTTGTCCAATGCTCCTTCCCTGGTTTTGACATAAACCTGCTCAATACTCCCATTGCATGTGCAATGTCTGGTTTAGTACAGACCATTTCATACATCAGACTACCAACTGCACTTGCATATGGAACACGGGACATGTCCTCTTCCTCTTCTTATGTCTCAGGACACTATTCAATAGATAACTTTACACCTACAAGAATAGGAACCTTCACTGACTTACTATCCTGCATATTAAACCTCTGTAGTATTGTCTCAACATACTTCCTCTTGTTTAACCAGAGCTTCCTCTTTGCCCGATCTCATTTAATTTCCATACCCAAAATATAGTTTGCAACACCAAGATCTTTCATGTCGGATTTGGACAACAATTTGGTCATCAAATCTTGGATAATTTCTTTGTCATTTCCAACCAGCAACATATCATCCACATACAAGACCAGATAAATAATATAGTGACCAATTAATTTAAAATTTACACGGTGATCTGCTTGCTTCTGGTGAGGCCAAGCCCCCATATAAATGTATCAAATTTTTACTACCACATCCTTGGTGACTTTTTTAACCCATACACAAACTTTTTTAACTTACATACCAGTTCTTTCTTACCCTTGACCGCAAAGCCTTTAGGTTGCTTCATGTAGATCTCTTCTTCCAGATCCCCATGACGAAATGTAGTCTTCACATTCATCTATTTTACCTCAAAATCAAAATAAACAACAACAGATAAAATTAATCTAATAGAAGCTATCTTGGCAACAGGAGAAAAAATATCAACGAAATCAATTCCCGACACCTGGGAATAACTTTTTGCTACCAACCGAGCTTTGTATTTCTACACCTTTCCTTCTACATTCATCTTCTTCTTGAACACCCATTTGCTACCAATGGGTTTCCTTCCAGCTGAAAACTCCACCATATCCCAAGCCTCATTTTTGTGCAAAGATGCCATTTCATCAACCATGGCCTCTTTCCTGAGCTTTCCATCCTATGAATCTACTGCTTCCTTCACAGTTCTGGGATCATCATCAGTGATAGACAAAGCAAAATTTGAACAGAAAGCAGATGGACTATACCTTTCTAGCTGCCTTCTTTCTAGAACTAATCTTCTTACAACCGGAGTTTGTGGCTCTTCATCTTCTAATTCCTCTTCTGTTGTAGAGTCTGATTCTTCCTCCTTTAGCTCAAACTATATCTTCTCAAGTTCCTTTGGTAGGACTTGATATTTAATAGCATTTTTCACCTCTCTAAACACCACATCTTGGTTGTACACAACCTTCCTTGTTATTGGGTTCCAAAGCTTATAACATTTTAAACCATCCTTATACCCAATAAAAATGCACTTTTTAGATTTACTATCAAACTTTGTTCTTTTCTCCTTTGGAACATGCACATATGCATCACATCCAAACACCCTCAAATGGGAAAGAGAAGATTTCTTACCAATCCATACCTCTTTTGGAATCTTATCCTCCAACGCTGATGAAGGTGATATGTTGACCTAGTAACATGCGGTCTCCATCACCTCTGCCCAGAATTCATGTCCTAACCTAACACCACTAAGCATGCTTTTTGCCCTTTCCATGAATGTCTTGTTCATTCTTTCTGCAACTCCATTTTCTCAAGTGTGTATGGAGTAGTCTTCTGCCATGCTATACCACACTTCTTACAGAACTCTTCAAATTCCTTCTTGCAAAATTCTCCAATGTTATTTTTCCTTAGCACCTTTATCTTCTTCTCTATCTGGTTTTCCACCAAAGCCTTAAATTGTTTAAACTTGTCAAAGACTTCAGATCTCTTTTTGAGGAAATATATCCATGTATTCCTTGAGAAGTCATCTATAAATTATACATAGTACACAGAATTACCTAGTGATGGAATCGACACAGGTTCAAACACATCACTGTGCACAAGCTCTGATATATGTTTCACCCTCTTACCACCAGAGGGAAAACTCACCCAATTCTGCTTCCCATATACATAATTTTCATAGAAATCAAAATCCAGAGAGCTATTAGAAATACCTTATCCATACCTTTACCATGAAATATTCAAAGACCCTTCTCTCCAATATGTCCAAGCTTTTGAATCCATAACATGGTCTTTTCTCCAGAGACCACTAGATTTTTTGCTCCACTTTCAGGAACCACAGAACCATTGCACCCATCAATAACAGTGCTACCTTGTAGCTTGTACAAAGTTCCAATAAGAACTCCCCGCATCAATATCAATGCTCCCTGAACCATCTTGCAGGTATCTTTCTCGAACACTATTTTTACACCTGCATCATCCAACTTAATTACAGATATTAGATTTTTGGCTAATGCAGAAATATGCAGAACACCTAGAAGTGTTCTAATCCTTCCACTTTGCAACTTCAACTTGAATTTTCCACGACCAGTGATTCTAGCCTTCCTATCATCCCCTAAGAAGACACCACCACCATGATATTTATCATACTCATAAAGCCACTCTCTATGGGGAGTGCAGTGAAAGGATGCACCTTAGTCAATCAAACATGGCTCATGATCTACATGTGTACTTGAAGAAGAAACCAAGTACACACCCCCACCTTCATCTGAGGTGGTTTTTGCCTTTGTAGAAGGAGCATCATCAGATCCCTTTCCTTTCTCAAGAGCTTTAGATTTATAGTCCCTTTTGTAGTGCCCTTCCATTCCACATTTCCAGTATACCTTTATAGTTTTTCCTGGAGATTTAGACCTCCCACTCCATGACTTATTTTTGTTTCTATTCCGGGACCCTCCTCATACAGAAAAGGCATCACCATTATGGCTCTCCATATTTTTCTGTCTCATCTCCTCCGTGAGCAAGGATGAGACTATTTCATCAAACTGCAAGGCAGTTACATTGCTACCTATTGCAACAACCAGGCTATCCCATGAATCTGGTAGAGAACACAACAAACTGATGCACTTATCCTCATCTGAAATTTTAATATCAGTAGATAATAATTGGCTTACCACAGTGTTAAATGCATTCATATGCTCTGTCACTGAGTCTCCATCTTTCATACTCAGTTTATACAGCTTTTTCCGTAGGAATAGTTTATTCACTAGAGACTTAGATTAGTACAAAGTCCCTAACTTGTCCCACAAAGCCTTCGTCATAGCTTCCCCTAATACATTCAACAATATTGAATCTGAGACACATAATCGTATTGTGATTTTTGCCTTCCGATCCAATTTCTTCCTGTATTCATCAGACATTATCGTTGGTTTAGTACCTATATCTACTGTGATCCACCGATCTTTATCCACCAACAGATCCTCCATCTTGATCTTCCACAACTCAAAACTTTGACCATTAAATTTATCGATCTCTATCTCTCCACTGCTCGCCATCTTCTTTCACCAGAAGAATCGAGCCCGCAGATCTCCCACTGAACAGGGTCTACCATAGGCCCGAGCAAAGCCCATTAGCAACAAAGGCATCCCCTTGAAGCCAAAACAACTCTGATATCAAATGTATGTTTTAATCCCGTCCAGAAATTACCTGCATACAAATTCTAAAAACAGAAAATAAACAATGGCGAGAGAATAATACATAAAACAAATATACATAGAGATTTTCCCCTAAATTCTAAAATGGAGACTACCAGTTTGATTTTTCATTATGTTCCTTTGAATGTTACAATACATATATATACATGTTGAAGCATCCATAAACCCCAATCCATTAATCTTGGATTAGAAAATAACTGTATTTCCCTTGACCGGATCTACAAAATACCATGGACCCAAAACCATCAGGCCTAAAACCATGTGCGAAATCCATGCACAAAACCATAGGTAGGTTCACCCACCTAATATAGGGTCCAAAAAATATTTTGCTAGGGCACTACCCTAGACCTTGTAGAGGGGGACTACTAACCCTTGTGACCCCCCACTGCACCCAAGAAAAATAGTCGTGGAAAAAATTTAACACAACCCAACAATGTATATGTTCTCCCAAAATTTTAGGGGTCCATGATGAGTTTATTTGAGTTGTAATTAGATAACTCAGTTTGACTAAGTTATAAACAATTAAAGTAGCTCTAACTGTTGGTGGAACTAGTAGAGGTCTAATAGTGAGTTGGTGCACTAGTGCACCCTCAGTGCTACTCCAGATAATTGAAGATTCCCTCATGAGAAACTCATGCATGTCAGTTTAGAGAAAGACCTAGTTGAGACTATATGCAGGGATAGTGTATTATCAGTTGTGGAGTGATTTGAGTTGTATAGATCATGCATGCAATCAGAAGAGGACCTAGTTTTGGATTGCACAGTTATGGAAGAAGGAATTCCCAATTAAATATGGGCTATTTCTCATAGGAATTGCGCAAGGAAATAGGGGCTCAGCAGGCAGTAAAAATTGGCTAAATGTTGGTCAATGTGGGCTTGTGAGGCAGAGAGTTGATCATTCTTGTGTGGAATTGTTCTTGTGAGAACAATCTTTGTATTATCACTTAGATTTCTGGTTAATGCAATAGATAGTCGAGGTTTTGAGCAATGGCTTTCCCCAAAGAAACAATTGTGTTATGTGTCTTTGATTATCTTCCTCTTGTCTTTTATTGTTTTCTTCAATTCTTGGTTTTTCTTGTTTAAAGAGTAGAGTATATTCTTGTCTTGTGTTTTAGTACATTACATGAGTTGTGAATCTACAGGAAAATCTACATAACACAAGAGATTGAAGTAAGAGAATAAAAATCTCAAGAGAGAATATTTTAATACCAAAACAAGTATATAACTAGTTTCAGTGGAAGAAGGCACTAAAATCAAAGAATCAAAGTTTGAGGGTGATATTACTCACACAACAAGAACAAAAACAAGAAATTGATACCCAACATATTTCAATATATATGTCTTCTCGAAGGCAACACATGGTGAAAAATATCGATAAACAGTGTTGGATGCATTTTTATGGTTATTTTTGCTTAGCCTAAACCCCAAATTTGGCATAATACACCGACCTTATGCTTCATTTTTTCCACATTATCCTTATTTTGACTCCAAAATATATAAAAAAAGGTATCCAATTCATCCTTTCTAAATTATGAATTTTTTACCAAAAAAAGCGCATTAAAGAAAAAAATATAACCATGAAATTATCAAACTTTTTGCAAATGTTGATTTGTTGGAATATATGTAGGACAAATGGCCAGAAACCAAGACATGGGTTTTATTCCTTGGGACCTAGAGATTGAAATACACCTATTCAATTCTCAAAATCAGTCCATATAGGTTAAGTAAACTCTTCTCATTTTGAGGAAAATCCCCTACTTTTAGCCAAAAATCAAATTTGTTTTAGTTTTTTATGGATTGGACCAGATTTCAAGGGCCTATAAAAGTGGAATTCAACCCAAATAGGTCTCAAAAATAGTATTTTAATTTATTGCATGAGAATTCATAGCACTTTCAATTTTAAATTTTTTTATAAAGACACTAGGTGTGTGAAGCCTTCAACTAGCTTTTGTATTTTTCATAACTTAGTTTTGAGAGATTTAGAATCAGAATTCGAAGAGCTATGTTGTAGTTATATCTATGTCTTTTCCATCAAAAAATGAAGCTATTTGAGTTTTTTTAGCTTATAGTCTTCAATAGGCGTGCTTGCTTGAAGGTAGAGGGTCCCCATAGTCAACTTGTACACATAGTTCTTTTGTTTTCCATTAAGTTTATTCTGGTACATATTTTCATGTTATTCTGATGTTGACATATTTTCCATTTTATGTAATTTTCCAAGTTACATTTTATATATTCATACTTCTACTTTAATATGCTCATAATTGTCCATAACTAGCTTTTAAAGTTTGTTGTCCATGTTTATTTTATTGACTGTCCATGCTAGTTTAACTTGTTTCCATACTTATTTTGATCATTATGCATACTAGTTTTATTTGTTTCTCATATCTTTCCTTTTAATCATTGATCATGAGCAAAGATATCATAAACTAGTTGATGTGCATGAGATCATGTTATTATTGAATTCAATAACAATGTTTTAAAATTTGGTCGGATCAAATTGGATTTGGTCGAGTCGACCAAGCCAAACCACTGGTCAGGTCGGCTCGGTAGAAAAACTGGTTCAGTGGCTGCTTTGTTCTCGAATCGGCCAAGCTGACCGAGCTGATTGAACTGAGATGACCGAGACGGACCCCTGGCTAGTTTGTTAAGGTGTTGCGGTTGATGGATGGAGAAAGATTGGCTATGAGCTTCATCTATGAGGTTGTGGATCAAGAAAAGGAGAAAATAAAGACAACATACAAGGATAGAGTGGCCAAGTATGGGCCCATTTGGGAAATCATTGATCAAAGATGGAACAATCAACTCCATCGCCCCATACATGTAGCTGGGTTTTTTATGAACCCAAGGTATCATTATAAAGCTCTGGAGGTAGAAGCTTCACTGGGGAGGTTAGCAGTGTCCAGTAGTACTGGTACCTAGTGATGTTTTACAGTTTAATTTTGTTGTAGATTTCATTTAGAGCCTCCTTGGTTATGTGTTTTTGTTTTGATCTCTATATCATGTATGTATTGGATAGTGGACTAGGTGCAATTTTGATATAATGGATATATTCATGAGCCTACTTTGATCATATGTTGTCTTCTCTCTATATTCTCATGCATTATGTTTGGAAACATGAATGAAAATATTTAAAATTATGTTTTTTTATAAAAAAAATTAAAAATAATTAAATAAACAAATAAAATAAAATAAAAAATAAAAAATTTAATGTATTTTTTACAACAATCGAGTCATTGAAATCAAACCGGCCGAGTTGATATCGAGTCGGACTCAAACCTCGACCGATTCCGAACCTGAATTGTAGTTTTAAAATATTGTTCAATAAAAGCTTAAGGAATACCATATCTTCTACCTTCTATAGAGAAAAGGCCTTAAAGCATTCTTGATTCATCAAACTAGCATTGTCTCAAGACATCTTATATTTTCATGTTTTTGTAGATCAAATCACAGTTTCATAGATTAGATAGTGAATGGAAAGATAAGCCTACCATTGGATGCTTTAGAAGAGTAAGAATGACCACTCAATTTGGAAATGTCTTAGTGCATGCAAACCCCTTAGGCTAGATTTATTCTATCATTTCTTGTCAATTTCCCTTTCAAAATATTTGATTTCAACATGACATTCTCAAAACCAATAGTAAATGATAATGTACAAGGTTGGGAGTCAACCATTATAATCCTGGGAAACCAAGAAGGTTGCAACATTTGGGACACTAATGCATGCGTAGTCATTCATCTGGTTTCGAGTATGTGTGCTTCATTTTATAAGAAGTGTGCTTGAATTGATTTGATTTTTAGAATTTGTCTCATGTTTTCTATTTTTTTTCCTTTGATTCTCTAGGAATTTAAATCTTAAGCAATTAAGTAGCAGTCAACTTTGGCACTTAGCTATAATCTAGTACTTAATTTTTGCAAGTGGCAATCAATCTAGCCTAACTCCCTACATATTGTAGTGTGCTTCTAAGTTATGAACACCTAGGTTGGCTTAAATATTATATCCTAATCTATGCTCTATTATAGCCTGATAGGGGTCCCTAAGGTAATCTCCTTTTAATGATAGGAAAATGAAATAAATAAGGAAAATGTTGTCATTTTTGAAATGCCATAGGGAACAGGCCCAAAGGAGACCCTATTTACCTCATTAAAGGTGGTCTACTCATGATGAACTTCCACACAAAGTTATAAGGTATGAGCATAATGTGATACCCAAGTAAGAGAGATAGATATGTAGAAATTCAATTTGAAAAGGGAGGACTTTAATGCTTCATGGAAGAAATGGATTCCAAGTGAAGTATCAAAGCTGACAAAACCAAGAGAGACCCATTTGAGGGCATGGAAAGGTGATCCCAATGGTGTTGAATTTTTTTCAAATAGAGTTTGGATGAACTCTTAATGGCCAAGTGAAAATTTGTGGATTTTTTTATAAATTGGGTTGTCCCTCCAATTCCAAGTCATTTTTGCATTTGGTGGGGAAGATCTTGGAGGAAGAGAGGAGGCCCTAAATATTGGAGGGCTTGTTGTGGCCAAACCAACCATTAGAAAATGGATTAGATAGGTTCAGGTTAGTGACCTTACTTGTCTAAGGATGGTTCAAAAAGAGCCAAAGGACCCCAAGAAAAGTTCCTTAATGCTTCTTGGAAGAAAAAATGTTTCCTAATGAAAAATCAAGGAAAAAAGGATGAGGGGATGAAATACCGAAGGAGGCCTAAAGTCTTCCCCTTCCCCACAAAGTCAAACATGGGGACCAAGTAGTAGTTTTGGAATCACATAAAGTATAATAGTTCAATATATTGAATTGATCATCAACTATATGCAATGTGTAGATAGCTTGTCAAATAGGCCAATAGGTAGATGAATCAATAAATGAGAGAATAATTGACCCTACTATGCCTTTGGGGCCTAGGTAGAGAGTGGATACTGATAAAATTGAGAAAATGGGTAGAGGGGCCATCGTACCCCCAAGTATGAGATGTCCCCCCCACGAGATACGGGGGACAGGAGGGACTAATCGAGTATGCATAGATGGAAATCGTGTCCCCTGTTGGGTGTGTGTCTATCATGCTAGGAACATTCCTTATGTGGTATCTATACACATATGCACTAGGGTCTAATTTTTGGAAATGATGTGATGTCCCCAATTTGTTAAATTAAGTAGGGGTGAACGTAGTTTGAGAAAGGAAATGTTGAAGTGCCAATCTTCTTGATACTGTAGACATGAGTCAAAGGGACTAAATCTATAGGTTCACAAAGGGGTTCGTGATACCAAATATTGGCTTTGTGTTCATAACAATGAGAGATAAATAAACCAATAATAACACATAAAAAAATTGCAGCACATGGCCACCATATTTTACCCCTAGAAACCCTTGCGACAAAGCTAGCCGCAAATAATTGATCTACTATTCTTCATGGCTTAAAATCATCCATACCTTGACTTAAAAGTAGCCAAGAAAATCAACATCCTAGCCCAACCAAGTGAGCCCTCCATTCAACTCAAGAAAATTACAATGGGGAATCCATAAGCCTTTTAAAGGTTTCATCACATGTAATCCATGGGATTTAATATCATGATCCTCCAAAACCATGTGCCTAAAACCACCAATTTGGACATAAAAAATTGACTCTTTCAGTAAGTCAATTTTATTGTAATATTACTCCTTTTAAACTTTTTTGGTGAAATCCACATGCTCTCCTCCACTATCACCTATGTATACACCAAGAATTTACTAGTAGGGGTATGCATGCCTAACTAGGCCTTATAGTCATATGCCCATATACATGTAATTTACACAATTTCATCCCCAAAGTAATTTATTTTTATTATTTTATCTGGCACTTATGTCACCATTATCTTATGTTGTCACATCTCACACTAGGTCCTCTCCTCACCAAATATTGTCTTTGTGACTACATCTCACCCTACTAGACCTCTAATTCCTCTCAAGCAATATTTATGTAAGAAAATCAAATCCAAATCTAGATTCTCTACATTAGCTTCAAGCTCATCATATAACGTGCCAGTGGATGATGTAAATTTTTTATCTTATGTTTGATCTTGTAAGTGTCCATTGATTCCTCAACAAGTCTTGAAGTAAATTGAGTTCCTCTATTGACAACTATCTATTGAGGTATTCTAAACCTTGTGAAAATATCTTCATGGAGAAGTTCTACAAGTTCCTATTTGGTTGTTGTTAGGAGTACTTTAGCTTCCATCCATTTTGTAACATAATCCATGTAGATAAGGATGTAGGGGTTATGATGGGAAAGGGGATTTATTGGCCCCAAAAAACCAATGGCCCATTTGCCAAAGGGTTCCAAAAATAACTAAGGGTACAATGGCATCTTGTCTGACTATATTGGTCTACCCACGTGCTGGAAACTATCACATCTCTTCACATATTCTTTGACATATTTGAAAATAGAGGCCCAATAATACCCCTGATGGAGTACCTTGTACCTAGTTCTTTTATCATCAAAGTGACCCCTGCATGGGACATCATGGCAAGATTTCAGTATCCATAGACCTCATCTTCCCAAACATATCTTCTAATAATCAAGTTAGGTCAAGTGTAGAAAAGACAACCATCAATCCATGATAATCTTCCACTTTGTCTAATAATCCTTTGTCACTCTTTTGGAGTCAAATGACATGAGAGACTCCCTGCAACCAAGTAGTTATCAATATCTATGAACCATGGCGATTTAGTAGATATTGTGAAGATATGATCATTAGGAAAGGAATCTTCTACTAGGGGCTCATTTTTGTTATATATTAATCTAGAAAGAAAATCAACAACTGTGTTATCCTTTACAAGTTTATTTAAGATGGTAATATCAATCTCCTGCAATAAAAGCAACTGTCTAGTAACTCTACCATTAATGATTGGCTTTTTCATTAAGAACTCAATAACAACATGATCATCATGTAAGATTATCAAATATCTTATAATGTAATGCTTAAATGTATTTACTACATGAATAATGACGAAAAATTGTTTTTAGTTACTATGTAGTTCAATTCTGTCGATAAGAGGTTTTCCTGATGAAGTATATTGCATACAAATTGTTCTCCTCCTATTTCCTTAAGACAACTCTGATGGAAATATCTAATGTGTTTATAGAGATGTGAAAGGGAACTGACCAATTGGGCCCATTTAGAATAGGAGCTTGTGACACTTTGGACTTTAGTTTCTTAAATGCATGTTGGTAGCTTCATGTCCACAAAAACTTAGCATTTTTGTTAAGTAAAGGAAATAATGAATGAGATAATCGTAAAAAATATTCAATAAAGAAATGATTGTAACCAACATGACCTAGGAGACTTCATACTTCTCTTTGTGATTGTGGAATGGGCAAGTTGAGTATTACTTTAATATTTTCCATGTCTACTTGGATACCTTTAGATGATATATGATGCCCTAATACAATGTCGTTAGTCAACATCATCTTGCACTGCTCATTACTAAGGGAAACATTATTTTCTTTACACCTTATTAAAATTTTCTCTAGATTATCAAGGGCTTCATCAAACTCATTTCCATGTATATTAAAATAATCCATGTATGTTTTCCACACAATCATGGATAAGGTCAAAAAGTATATCTATTACAACTCTCTCAAAGGTGGTTGGAATATTGTAAAATCCAAATGGAAAGGCACAATAGGAAAATGTTCCCCATGAATAGGTGAATGTTTTTTTTCCTTGGTCCTCAAGAGTGACATGGATTTCACTGTAACCACTAAATACATCAAGGAAATAAATGTACTTTTTTCCTACAAGTCTATCTAGGAGTTGATCAATGAATGGGAGAGGGAAATAATCCTTTTTTGTTCCTTTATTGATTTCTTTGTAGTCCACACAAATACTCCACTTACCATTATTTTGGGACTATGACAAGAGGGGAGACCCATTGGCTATCAAAAATTGGATAGATAAATCCAATTGTGAGCAACTTTTGTAATTCCTCTTTCCTAATTCTGATAGTGTGGGTTCATCTTGCATTGAGGTTGTTGAATGGGTTGAGATCCTCCCTTAGTGTAAATTTCGTGTGTACACAAGTTTTGATGGATCCCCTTCATGTGGGAATAAGTCCAAGTAAAATCATCAATTTGATTGTGCAACACTTTAACCAATCACTCTTTTTGCTCTTTTGTCAGCACTCGATCAATATTCAAGGTTTCATCGGGGCTAATTTAAATTGTCTCTGAAGTTGACCCTTGATCTTATTTAGTTGAGGACTTGTGTTCAAGGGGTGAAGCACTTGATAAGGCTAGAGAGGCCTAGAAATCAAGTTGCATTATGTGGTTGAGAGAAAGTGTGTTAGAGGATGACGAAGCAATGATTACTAATTTCATCATTCTCAATTTTCTCCCTACTAGAGAAATATTAGTCAACAATGAGGAATTTATGAGCTACATCTCCCTTGCCATTGTCCACCCCATCATCCCAGAAAGGTGTTTCAATATATACAATAGGCTTAATGAGAGGATATAAGCTCAATTGTTTACTGGAGGTGCCATGGGAGATTGTCATACTCCCATATCTGCACCTGATATACACATCTATAGTGGCCAAGCATGGCTTCCCAAGGATCAGAGGGTATCACCCCATAGAGGATTTAGGTTTGAGAACCATAATGCTAGTGGGATACTCATACTAGTCTACAAATATCACTACATCCTCTAGAATTCATTATGGTTTAATTGTTGATCTAACAACCAGTTGAAGCACAATGTGAGTTTTTCTAAGGCCAATGAGTCCTAATACCTCCATGGTTTCTTGTGTCATAACATTAATGACACCCAAGTCAATTAATGCATTTGGAATAACAATATTATTTATCTACATATTAATAATTGGGATACTAGGATTAGAATATTTTTCCACGAGGAGTTCCCCAATCATAAGATTTTATATTTTTCCCATAACATTGAATGTGTGGGGATCTTTCCTTTGACAAAGCATTCTAAAAAAAAATTCCATCACAAATTTTGATTAATTTAGCACATCTTTAACAGACTGAAAATGTAGGATATTAACATACACAATCTTGAACTTGTCCAAGAAATCAAATTATGGCTGGATTGCAAGATTTTCTTGATTTAGTATTTCAAGGTAAGGTGGTTCTTAACGTTCAAGGCTTACATGGTTAGCTCCTAAAGGTTTAAGAGATGACTCTTACTTGGGTTCTTCATTTCAAGCCTCTCCATTGATATATTTAATATGCATGGGAGGATGCTCTTTAGTCAGTGTATTCCCAGATATAATATGGATATCGACAATCTAGGGAAGATATGGAGTATTTCGGGTAGGTTGCAAGCCCAAAATCTTGTGTTGGTTGATCTCGCCTACTATTATTAGAGTTAGCTATGGGTTGTGTAGATGATTATTCTCATGGAGGGGAGGATGTGGATTCTTGCATTTAAGGAGAAGGATGGATTTGCATAGGTGGTTGTATATGAGACTGTTGAGGGCCTCCATATGTAGGATTGCTCCAGACCTGCAACCAAAGTTGTTTAGGGGAAGGAAGAGGAGCCATCCATGACTGAGAAGGTAAGAACCACTCCTAACAGGAACACTACATGGAAGGGTTAGTCTAATAAGAATTACAACTTTGAGATAGATCTTGGATCATATCTTGTGGTTTTTGTGGCCATGGTCATTTTTGTGCAATAAGAAAAAGGTTTTCCGACACTTCTAATTCTTAATAGATAACTTTAAATATAACTAGAGATTGATAGCTATTCATAGGATGATCTTTGCTACACATGGCACAAATGTTGATCCAATCCTTAAGTGGATATTTTCTTTTACATTTTGGGTAGAAGATTTCTAATGGTAGTTTTTCCTCCTGCTCCTTCTTCACCTACAAGGTATCTATCCAGGAGCTCAATATTCTTAATATATCAATTTTGAAGTTATCCAACATGGCACCAATTTCTACTCTAATGAATCAAACAAATGATGATTGATTTGGGGGGAAGTTGATTCATTCCTCAATTGAGAATCTAGACATGATTGCGACTGATGTAGAGGTATTGGGAGAAAAATAGAGGGCATACCAATCATTGGGTCATGGCATTCAGGTGTCCCTCTCTTTTTCGTAGTTATGTGAATTAAGAGGCATGCACAAACCAATGGAGATTTAGTGGAATTTTGCTAGGATTATGAGGAGGATTAAGGAAGAGACAAGAGAGTAGTTCAAGGAGCCATGGGTGGCAAGGAGATAGTTGAGAATACACCCATTGATGAGATGCCATTCACTTTTTGAGGTATCCATTGATGAGGTATCTTAGGTTGTGACTGAGTTCTCAGGTGATAATAGCACACCACAAGTTGATTAGGTGGTGGGGGACATATCCATTGTTGATGAGGAGCCAATAGGTATAGGGCCATCTAGATTTATGAAAAAGTTTCTAGTTGACAGTCACCTACAACTGACTCGTGAACATGTATTGCATGTTGGGTTATCTATGGAGGAGCAGTTTGTGACTCATGTTGAGTCCATGGTGGAGGAGGATGAGCAGTCTTATTCAGGGCAAACCACTGACTTAGAGTAGATAGATGCTTAAACCGCCAAAAGAGTTACAGTACGTCCAAAAAATAGCTCTCTCTGGGCTTATATAGATGGGGCTTGCAACATTGCTAGACTACCTTTGCACCACGAAGAGAGAGATGCCTAGACCCCCCGATAAATTTTATGTGTTGACTAGGATGGTGAGTTGAGGTGACATGAGTTGCGCAGGGTGCAACATTTGCAGGATGGAGGGCTTGTCCTATGTATTGGAGTTTGTGCATTCGATCCCTTTCTTAGGGTTGGATGGTGAGAGATTCTGAGTCAGTACCTAGTGGAGTGGGCTAGACTCATGGAGATGGTCGTAGTTCAGAGTGAAGCTCAGTGGGATCTCTCAAACATCGAGGGTACTGGAGGCCCAAGTTGGCACTAGGATCCATGTGGGGCTTCCTATCTGATATCAAACATGTGGGATGGCTATGGCATTAATGAGGTAGTTAACCCAGTGCATGAGTGCATGCATTCCTTAGGGGAGTTCCTGTTTGCTCTAGTGGCTAGGTGGTTTGTGAGCAGACTCCATTGGTATTTTTGGCATGTTGGTTGCACATGGGGGCATAGGATGATTAGCATTCTATGACAAGAATTGGTTGGAGGAGGTCGCGTGGGTAGGCCACCAGATTGAATGTTGTATGGAGATGTTGTTCTCCCATTGAGGTTTATGACTTAGGGGTCATAGAGGATCGACACAGTAGAGATATCCCCTTTAGCATGAGTGGAGTTAGGGTGCTCAGGACTACCAGAATGGATGAGGGAACATGGCACTTGTCATGGTGGGGTCACTAGCAAAGTGAAGAACACTTTTGTACATGTGGGATACCATATGTTATAGGATGGTATTATAGTAAGCAGTGGTACACAAGACTACACAGAGTCAGATCGTAGCATCCAGTGTTATATAGAGGTATGTGGTCTGATGCATATAAACCCAATTCTAAGCCATAGCACCTAGTGGTGTGCAGGGTTATGCAACAAGGAGCAATGGCCTGCAGAGCAGCATGGATATGCATGATGGTCTACCACAGCATATCGATTTACACTGTGGGGTAGGAGGAGTGAATCACATCACATTGAGGACATGCAAGGTGTGACAAGTGCAGTGACATAGGCAGGATACAGGATGGTCTAGCCATAGTCAGGGGTATCCAGTGGTGTATAGGGACAGGTTGTAGCATACAGTGACATGTCGAGGAGCGTAGTGGTAATTGGTGGTATGCAGTGACATATGATGTGGCCATGGAAAATTTTAGGGGCTAATACTCGCAGGTGGGCTAATTCTCCATGATTTTTCCAAAAAAACAATTTGCCAATTTCCATTTTTTATTAAAAATTATTTGCTAAAGTTTTACTTTTGTCTTAAAAAATGCCAACATTATATAGAGAGTATATATACAATCATTATAAATATAAATAATTTTACAAATACATCAATAAACATATTATAGTTTTCATATTACGGACTAGTGACTTTTGCCAATGTTTTTAGACTTCAAGATAATTTTACATCTTTAAAATTTTCCATGGATGTGGTGCAGCGAGCTCTTAGAATGTTGCCTCCAGGGATACTTATGGACAGGTATAGTAGGTGTACCATTAGATGAAACTCACCAAGCATTTATGAGGACATTCTTGAGTATCTAGGGACACCATGTTTAGTGGAGGCAAGGCCTCGAGGGGGTTATCAGTAGATCTGAGGCAGAGAGAGGGTCGTTTGTAGAATTACTATTGAGCATTCCAGCAGACTCTTGATCATACTCTTTGGGACATACCCACCCATCATCCTCCAATGTTACTTATAGTCGCAAAGGTGTTGGGCGTGGAATCCCCCCAAGGCAGGTTTTGGGGCTTAAAGCCCAAGTTTTGACCAAGGCTAGTGTAAAAGACTCCGCAAATTGTGGGTGCAGAGCACGAAGTCATAATAAAGTCACACGTTTGTCCGCCCTTGGTTTTATAATGTAATGTTGGTTTGAAAGACCTACCCATGGTCCGTGAACCATGGGATTGTATAAATAGAGCGAGGCTCTAAGTGTAGAAAAGGGGGAATGGAATCAGAAACATGAAGAGTATAAGAAATTGATTGAGTCAAAGTGTAAAGTGTGTCTTTGGGTCATAGAATAGGGGAAGGATCTGTAGCTGTGTGCACAAAGGCTTAGTAGTCCACAACTGAGTGCGCAGACCCCTGCAGTTGAGTGTGCAGGGCAGGTTGAGTCTTTAACCGTGGGAAGAATTATATGGTATGGCCACATTAATGGGACATAGTGGCTGGAATCCCAAGCCCTCCTGAAAAGGGTTGTACCCAGTAAAGTTGTGGAGAGCCCAGTTGCAGCTGTGTTGAACATAGGGGAGGCTCTCATCCCATGTACGTGGATGCTTTGAGTTGTACATGTGAAAAATGTGTACAATCATCTTGTTGGTGACCTCTGTCTGGCCATTATTTTGGGGATGGAAAGTTGTGGACTTAGTGAGCTTGGTGTCTAACATCGACCAAAGATTAGACCAAAATGTATTGAGGAACCTGTTGTCTTGATCTGAGATGATAGACTACAGGATCCCAAAGCGTACCCACACTCATTCAAATAAGAGTTTAGCAATGGCTTCCACTGTGATACTCTTCTTATAGGCTGCCATAGCGGCCATCTTCAAGAATCTGTCAACGACGAAAAAAACACAGTCGTTTACATGCTTAGTAGAAGGAAGGTCTAACATGTAATCCATGGAGATGGATTCCCAAGGTCAACTAGGGATAGGCAAAGGAGTATAGAGACCTTGCTTCTTGATGGTTGGTTTGGAAATGGCACAGGTAGTGTAGGATTTGATGTACTTCTCGACATCCTATCGAAGATTTGGCCAATAGAAATACTGTTGTAGTACTGCCACTATTTTCTCGACCCCGAAATGCCCATCGACCCAACTATAGTGCGCTTCCCAAATCATCTTCACACACTTGCTTGAAGGAAAAAAAGGTGTCACAAGTGGCATAACAGAGCATCCTGGCTTACTGACCCTCCAAGAGTGTATTGTATGTGTGGCCAAATTCTAGGTCACTTTTGTAGAGAAGTGGCCAATTCGAAGTCTCGTGCCCACAAGAGTTGAGCACGGTGGTTAACGCCATGATTGGTGGTCAACTGAGGTAGTTTCCAACATTATTTGTTTTTCCCTTCTTGTACTTGATATTCAAATGGAATTTTTGCAAATATATGAACCACTTCTGATGGCGATAATTCTGCAACTTCCCTTGTGTTTGTATGAACTGTAGGGGTTGGCGGTTTGTTTGGATGACCATTTCCTTCCCCAAAATGTAATGCTTCCATTGTCGCCAGGTCTACACAATGGAATACATCTCTTTGTCATAAGTGGGATACTCTTAGACTGTGTCTAAAAGTGTCTCACTGTGATATGCCATTGGATGCCCCTGTTGAGTAAGGATTGCCCCAATAACATAGTCAGAGGCATCTTTCTCGATCTGAAATCGTTGTTGCAAGTCTAGTAATGTGAGCACTGGTGTAGAGAAGAGACAATGTTTCAACTCTATGAATGCCTTCTGTTGGGATTCAAACCAAAATAATTCTTCTTTCGCTCCTCCTTTGGTGACTTGACTCAAGGGCCAAGTGATATGAGAGAACCCCACACAAACCTGCGGAAGAAATTTGCAAGACCTAAAAATCTGCAGAGCTCTATTAGAGTGGTTGGGGTTGGCCAATCCCAAATGACTTGGATCTTGGTTGGATCCACATGCACCCCCTATTCGTCAATAATGTATCCCAGATACTGAACTTGGGTCATGCCAAAAGAGCATTTCTCCAAATTGTCATAAACCTTCTGTTGTCATAGTGTTTGGAGAACCTGTCGGATGTGGTGGAGGTGCTCTTCCCAAATCTGGTTGAAGATTAGAATGTCATCCAAGTATACCACTACAAATGAGTTGGTGAATGGTTGCAAGATGTCATTTATCAGCCTCATGAAGGTTGTAGGAGAACGTGTCAACCCGAAAGGCATAACCAACCATTCAAAAAGGCCCTCCTTGGCTTTAATGGTAGTCTTTGACACATCATAGGGTTCGATTGGTACCTACTGATATCCAGAATTCAAGTCATTCTTTCTGAAATATTTCCCCCCTTGAGTTGTTCCAAAAGGTCATCAATCCATGGGATTGGGTTCCTATTCTGGACAGTGATCTTGTTCAGTGCCCGATAGTCAATACAAAGTCTCAAAGTCCCATCCTTCTTCTGTACCAACATGATCGAGCTCCCATTCGGCGACAAACTCGGCTGAATGTGACCTTTCTGCAGCAACTCCTAAATTTCTCTCTTAATTTCATTATTCTCTAGAATGGAGCACCGATAGATTGGTCCATTGGGTAACGACGCACTTGGGGTCAGATCGATGGAGTGTTTGACCTGACAGTGTAGAGGCACCCTTGTAGAGGAAGTGAATATGTCCTCATACACCTCCACAACCTTTTCCATCTGTTGTTGTCATGCAGAGAGGCCCTGCCTTGAGGTTGTGGTCGTCTTCTTCTTTCCTTGAGGGCATATCATCAGGGAAACAAATTTCCCAATTTTTGAAATGAGCTTACTGCATTGTTTTGCAGTAACTAAAGAGATGACAGTAGGTGGTGCTACCTCTGGTATCCTATACAAATTATTTCCCAATGTAACAATAATAGTGCAGGGCCTTGACTCATACATAACATGTCACTTTAATAAGTATGGTTGGCCTAATAATACGTCAAAAACATCAAGGGGAACAACGTCACATAATACCTCATCTGTGAAGGGCTTGATGTTGTATGGAAGGCGACATTGTTGTCTCACGGGCAGATCTCGTCCTTGGTGAAGCCACTCGATGGTGTATAGTTGTGGGTGTGATGTGATCGGTAAGCCTAGTTGCTTCATGATATCTATTGCAATGAGGTTCTTTTGGCTTCCACTGTCAACAATGAACTGTAGTGGGGAACCCTTTACCCACATCTAAGAGTGGAAGAGACACTCTTCCTCCTCTAGATCTTCATGTTCCTCCTTCTGGATCTTTGTGGTGGTGACGGTGGCATTGGGCTCACATCAATAAGATGCTTCACTTTGTCTTTCCCCTTGTCTGGTTTTGACTCAGAGTCGGAACATGCATCTGATTCTAAAACCTTCAGCTCAGCCACTAGTGACTGCTTAGCCCGACACTCACTTGTGTTTGTTGGGTTGTGTTATATTTTTTCCATGACTAGCCCACATAATTAACCGGGGGGTTAGAAGTGGGGTGGAGCCCCCCCTTCGTTGCGCTGATCGTGTAGGGGTGGGAGTCACTGGGGGTTTAAGGGGTGTAGGTAACCCCACTCTATGGGGTCCAGGGTAGCGCCTCAGAAAATTTTGGTTTTGGACCCTATGTTAGGTTGGGTAGACCTACCTATGGTTTTGTGCATGATTTTCGCACATGGTTTTGGATGCGATGGTTTTCGGTCCATGGTATTGGATGCTTCGGCATTATAAATATTATTGTTATATTGAAAGAACATAATGAAAAATCAACCTAGTAGCCCTGATTTTTGGATCCGGGAAACTCCTGTATATGATGTTTAATGTGTTTGCTCTTGCAATGTTATTTTCCATGTTTAGAATTCTATGCAAGTATTGTTGTATGGGGTGAAACCTACATTTGGGTTCAGAGTTGTTTTAGCTCAAGGGACGCATTGTTGCTGAGGGGTTTTGCTTGGGCCCTATGGTAGCCCTGTTGAGTGGGAGACCAGCGAGATCGATTTTGGTGTGAAAGAAGATGGATATAGTGAAAGATAAAGATCGAAAATCTAAATGGTCAGAGTTTTGAGTTGTGGAAACTCAAGATGGAGGATCTGTTGTGGAAGAATATTAGTGGATTGTGGTGTCTGGGACTAAACCAATGGGCAGTTTCGTGAAAAATGAAAGAAGTTGGTCAGAGGCAAAGGACACAATACAATGTGTGGACCCAGATCAGTATTGTTGAATGTATCAAAGGAACTATGATGAAAGGCTTTGTGGGAAAGTTAGGAATTGGTACCAATCTAAGTCTCTGGTGAATAAACTATTCCTACGGAAAAAGTTGTATAACCTAAGGATGAAATATGGAGACTCGGTGATAGAGCATCTAAATGCATTTAATACTATGGTAAGTCATTTATCGCCTGTTGACATCAAAATTTCAGATGAAGATAAGTGCATTAGTTTGTTGTGTTCTCTACCAAATTCGTGGGATAGTCTGGTTATTGCAATAGGTAGTAGTGCAACTGCATTGCAGTTTGATGAAATAGTCTCATCCTTACTGACGGAGGAGATGAGATGGAAAAATATGGAGAGCCAGAATGGTGATTCCTTGTCTATAAGAAAACGGTCCCAGAACAGAAACAAAAATAAGTCATCGAGTGGGAGATCTAAATCTCCAGGAAAACCTGTAAAGGTGGTGTGCTAGAAATACGGAAAGGAAGGGCACTACAAAAGGAACTATAAATCTAAAGCTCCTGACAAAGGAAAGGGATTTGATGATGCTCAATCTACAGAGGCGAAAACCACCTCAGATGAAGGTGGGGATGTGTACTTGGCTTCTTCAAGTACACATATAGATCATGAGGCATGGTTGATTGACTCAAGTGCATCCTTTCAGTTCACTCCCCATAGAGAGTGGCTCTACAAGTACTAGAAATACGATGGTGGTGATGTCTTCTTAGGGGATGATAGGAAGACTAGAATCGTTGGTTGTAGAAAAGTAAAGTTGAAGTTTCAAGGTAGAAGGGTTAGAATACTTCCGGGTGTCCTACATATTCCTGCATTGGCCAAAAATCTGATTTTTGTCAGCAAGCTGGATCATGCAGATGTAAAAACAGTGTTTGAGAAGGATACCCACAAGATGGTTCGGGGAGCATTGGTATTGATGCAGGGAGTTCGGATTGGAACTCAGTACAAGCTGCAAGGTAGCACTTTTGTTGATGAGTGCAACAGTTCTGTGGTTCATGAAAGTGGAGCAGAAAATCTAGTGGTCTCTGGAGAGAAGACCATGATGTGGCATCAAAGGCTTGGACATACTGGAGAGAAGGGCCTTTGAATACTTCATGGTAAAGGTATGGTAGAAGGTATGAGTAATAGCTCTCTAGATTTTGGTTTTTATGAAAATTGTGTATATGGGAAGCAAAATCGGGTGAGTTTCCCTTCTCGTGGTAAGAGGGCGAAACATATATTAGAGCTTGTGCATAGTGGTGTGTTTGGACCTGTGAAGGTTCCATCATTGGGTAAGTCTATGTAATATGTAGCATTTATAGATGACTTCTCAAGGAATACATGGATATATTTCCGTAAGAAGAAATCTGAAGTTTTTGATAGGTTTAAAGAATTTAAGGCTCTGGTGGAAAACCAGACAGAGAAGAAGATAAAGGTGTTAAGGATAGATAATGGTGGAGAGTGTTGTAGTAAGGAATTTGAAGAATTATGTAAGAAGTGTGGTATAGCACGGTAGAAGAATACTCCATATACACCTCAGTAAAAAGGAGTTGCAAAAAGAATGAACAAGACATTGATGTAAAGGGCAAGAAGCATGCTCAGTGGTGCCAGGTTAGGACAAGAATTCTAGGCAGAGACGGTGGAGACAACATGTTACCTGGTCAATAGATCACCTTCATCGGCATTGGAGGATAAGACTCCACAAGAGGTATGGACTGGTAAGAAACCCTCCCTTTCACATCTGAGGGTATTTCTATGTGATACATATGTACATGTTCCAAAGGAGAAACGAACTAAATTGGATAGTAAATCTGAAAAATGCATCTTTATTGGGTATAAGGATGGTTTAAAGGGTTATAAGATTTAGAACCCAGTAACAAGGAATGTTGTGTACAGCCGAGATGTGGTGTTTAGAGAGGTGAAAGATGTTATTAAACATGAATTACAACCAAAGGAACTTGAGAAGATAGAGTTTTATCTAAAGGAGGAAGAATCAAACTCTATAATAGAGGAGGAATCAGAAGATGAAGAGCCACAAACTCTGGGTGTGAGAAGATCAATTTGAGAAAGAAGGCAGCCAGAAAGGTATAGTCCATCTGCTT
The DNA here is from genome assembly GCA_000404065.3 of Pinus taeda. Taxonomy (NCBI): domain Eukaryota; kingdom Viridiplantae; phylum Streptophyta; class Pinopsida; order Pinales; family Pinaceae; genus Pinus; species Pinus taeda. The sequence continues at coordinate 19,008 of APFE031165715.1, read as the reverse complement.
TCTATTTAAATTTTTCTTTATCTATTAGTAATGATGATCCCAGAACTGTGAAGGAAGCAATAGATTCAGAGGATGGAAAACTCTGGAAAGAGGCCATGGTTGATGAAATGGCATCTTTGCACAAAAATGAGGCTT